>OMNV01006855.1:49638-69257 GCA_900303265.1 Brotula barbata
GATGCCTCTCGACAAAAACAGCCACCCTAACTAAATCCCATGAACCCCCACTCCCCTTCTCCATTTATCTTGTTGTTTACCCCAACCCCAACTCCTCAAGCCTTCTTGGTATGAAGTTGGAGCCACAGAGCTAAGAGCTGGGGAGTGATTACAACTTCCTTCAGTGTGAATGGTGCAGATGTCGGCCTGGCCTCACTGAAGCGGAACAATGCCCTCAAAGGCGTCTGGACACAATGGGCCTTTCTCCTTTGCGAGAGATGTCTCTCTATAGCAGCTTGCGGCGCGGGGATGCTAAGCAGGTGGCACACAGAGAGACGGAGACAGCCCGGGCCCTTTTAAGTTCCCCCAGCTGAAAGGCATCAGTGGGTACATGTGTGGAGGAGTCGTGGCGGACTGCTTCTGCGGTCAGTCTGGGCATTAGCGTCTAGAGGTGTCATTTAGCTGAGGATTAGCCAGCCTGCCTGTTCACTTGGGATTTTCCCCCATTGATGGGCTGCTGAGAGAAGCGAGGATTGATGCTCTCGGCCGTCTTTCTCTCTGATGTGCCATGGCTTGGTTGAAGATTGAGAGCTCTTTTGCTCTCATATGAGGAAGTTACAAAGCCCCCCTGCCCCTTCCACCCTTAACACCCCCCTTTCTTTTTTTCTTTCTCTATCTTTCACTGTCACTCTAGAAAGAAGACTGAGTATTTCTTTATTATGTTTTTGTCTTAAGGCTATTAGAAATGGTGTGATTTTTGAGCTATCACAAACAAAAGCTAACAATTGTGAAGGAATTATGATGAGACACAGGAGAAGTGAAGAAAAAGACAAGATAAGGACAAGACAAGAGACGATGGAATGAAATGAGATGCAACAAGATAATGTAATACAAAAGTGATTCTCCAACAGACTTTGCAATTTTGGGGTGTTGATGTCCACTGAATTTAAAGCACTCAGACTGCCTGTGACAAACTTTGACATAAATCCATGACCCCAAATCTCAATTTGACTGCTGTTTTGACCAATACCAATAATGTTGAATCCACATTTGTTCCTCCTTAGCCTTTTTTGTTCTGCTTGTCGTAGCCCAATGACACAATATCATAGTCTGAAAATGATTTAGACTGAGATTTTAAGATCCATCTCACACATTGTGACATGCAAAGAACTTACGGTTATCACAGTTTGCAAACTGTAGTTACACATTTAAAACACTAAAAGACGTTAGAAAGTTATGTTTTATACTCGGTGTGTGGTGTCTAGTAAGACTAATAAATATAGAACAGCTAGCAGAAGGAAAATAATAATATGCGTCTGTACGTGCCTGTGTGTGTACTTAATTGTTTATACGTCACATATTTGCACTTTTACCTGATTGTGTGTACCCCAGCACACTTATTTTTACTAAAGTGGAAGCATTCTGCTTTTGAGGATTTGCAGATTTAATTATGACAGCACAAGCATCCCACCGTGTGTTTACCTCGGAGTGTCCCTCTCTATGGAGCTGAATAATTTGCTGTCCTCTTCCCCAACTGTGTGGCATTACTGTGGTATTCCTGGGCCCAGTGGAGAGCGGTGGGGATCAAATGAGGAAGAGTCACCTGGCGTCTCCTCCCAAGGTCTCTTGGAGTTAACATGTAATGAATAAATTAATATCTAATGAAGGAAAAGGCCACTCTTACACTCACCCTGCATTCATATCATTAGGGAAGACGGAGGTTGAAGACACTAAATACTGCAGTAAATGCTGTGAATTGACAAACACCATCAAAAGACAGGAAGAGTGGTGCTAAATACTTTGCTCGCTGTCCTACTGTGCCCGTTTAGCAGAAGTTAATGTCATGTGTACTCTCATTCTTTTTTCCTTATTTGTGTTGTCATCTACTGGTAGAATTTTGCTTTCATCACAGTGTGAGCTGATTAAAGATATTTGACTCTTGGAAGCTGGCTTGTTTTTGTTATCTCAGAAGTAGTTTTAATAAGGTGTGTGGATCAATTAGTTCTACTTTTTCTATGCACAATTTTGTTGTGACATGCACAGAGAAACATGTTAGATGTTAAAATAAAACTCCAAGTTTAATGTTTGCTATACTTTACTTCCCAGATTTAATTTGGATGTTGAAGAACTTTTTGAATGAATTGTTGTTTATAAAATTTTAGCTTTATTGAATTTTAGTTTTATTAAGAACATGGGTGTGATGTATTAGAAATTTTACATATTACAAAAAAAAAACCCAACAGCACTATTTTTCCCATTCCACAATTCTTTTTAATATTATCTTGAACTTAGTTAGTCAGATACTGAAGAAAAAATGTATATACATAGATTAATTATTTATGAATTAAAGCAAGTATGTATTCTGTGGCCCCAGCTTCAACACTTCTATGACTAAATGTATTCGTTTTGGCACATACTGTAACTGTAGTATAATTATGGCAGTAGATTTACTGTAAGTGAGCAAGCATTTTTGATTGTTTTAAAAAAAATCTTCAAAAAGAAAAAAGAAAGGAAAATAATAAGACCTGCAGTATTACCTGTTCCCAGAAAACCTAGTCTGCATTTTCACATTGTCATATATGTTTCTTTTCTTTTTTTCCATTTATGGACAAAATGACTAGTTATTCTGTTGATGATGATTTCACCTGATGGTTTGTTTGACTCTCAGCAGGATTATTATAGTTAATGAACCAGTATTGACAAATCTTGGAATCTTGATGGAAGTTTGGAGCGTTACCCCAGAGAGAACCCATTAAATTCTGATGCCATTCACACATCCAGGAGTTCGTAATGATTCCTCAACATTGGAAGATAAGGTATTTTTCTGACCTTCCAAAATGAATTTTAAGATTAATAAAGATAGATTTGTTTTTGGCGGAGGCGTATCCTGGAAACAATGCCCTTCTAGTTTCACGAATATGCGTTCTGTGGCAGAAACACAATTGTTAACGTTTCTAAATGTGCCTTTGTCCATCTTTCCTGCTTTGCGTATAGCAAGCACCTCAGTGTCCCTCTGTGTTACAGGAGTGTACAGTATGGTGTCTGATGTAAGATGGTGGCAGAACAATATGCCTCCAGATTTACCTTTCTTGTATCTTTTGTCATTGAGGGATTTAATGCGTCATTGGCACACGTGTGCAGGGCGAGTCCTGCTGGGCTGCTGCTAATGTCGAGGCCCCCTTGTGAGAGTACATTATCTCTGAGCCTTCCTATTATTCTGGAACAGTCTTTGACTTCTAATGTGCCTATCTGCACGTCCCTGGATATGTAGCATCATTATGAAGCAAACTAACAATCCATTACACTCATCTGCTGTCATTACAGCAAGCAATAGTCCATTAGTTTAACTCTTAATTTACATGAATTACAATATGCTGTCAACAAGTAGTGACTTGAACGATGGCCATGAGTCACATTATTAATACATTAGTGAATGTGACCTCAGACACCGGCCAAGAAAACCAACTCAAACAGACGATCAGCAAGTGTGGAGTGTAAACATATAGTTTTGAGTAAGATGATGCATTTTCCTCTGCTATAAATCAAATATATTTGTAGGCCCATTGAACATTGAGGCTGCACTTTGATTGAGTGCCTGCGTACCGAGGGAATCAGTGCTGATTTGCACGTTAGCTCACTGCTCACAGGAAATACCAAATATTTTGCCGCCCATAGTGTACAGTACTGGAAATGTGAAAGGATCATACAGTTTCGGGAAATGATGAAAAGATAGGGGAGAGGAGGGGCAGGTTTGCTCATTTTGCATTGCAGCAAGCAGAGGCTGGAATTGCCATAAAGCAGGCTAGACACCCCGAGCCATACTTTGAAAATGATATTGAGATTAAATACAATTAAATCATGTTTTTATTCTACGTTTAACTCTCAAATAATCATTCACAAAATCTGTTCCAATTGTAAAGGCCACCAAATCACCAAGGCTACCGAGGAATCACAAAAACAACCTATTTTCTTAATGTAGAGGTTGAGATCAGGGAAAGATTTATTTTTGTATCTATTTATGTGGTAATGTAGCAGTCACATTACAATCACAGAGCAGTGATCAGCCAGTAACAAAGCGTGTGGTTAGAACCCCCAAGCGTCTTAGACTTTTGTCACTGTGGATCCGCAGATAAATAAATACATTTGTTGCAAGTATAATGTAAATTGATAAGAAAGTGTCATATTTTAAAGTATTATCATAAATAAATCAAGGACTAGGAATATGGAGAAACATAACCTTTATAAATATTAACATAACATATGAAAATTCTTACTTTTGTTTATGTATTTGTCCTGATTATGGTGGGCATTGTGGTGTAATTATTGCCAACTGAAAGGAATCAGCTAATAGCACCTAATGATGTACATTTGAAACAGTTTGAAATGGTGAGCAGATTGACTGAATACAATAACTTCCAGAGTACTATTGCCATTAAGTCTTATACTTATATACTTATATTTGGGGGAAAAGCAAGTGGTCCACCTCCCTGGGAGTCAGACAGAAGCATACTGTATCTTCTGGATTACTCTGTCTCAGATTACACAGAAAATGCTCACAATGCTGCTAAAGTCATAACCATAATGCACATGTAATAAAACAAGATCAGTTGTCATAGACATGCTGAACCTTGCTGCCTGGCTTTACCTGGCGCTTTGTTTGCCTGCACAGAGTGGCAGGTGTATCTTCCCTTGGCCCGGTCACACCATAAATCTGCTGTATTTATGAGCACAACAATCAGCCTTGCAGCAAAAACAACAACATGTGTCACTGTCCCCCATTCTTGTGTCATGTTTGTACAATGACATCACTGACCGCTGACTGATTAATTGCTCTAATGGTCCATTCTTAGGCAAGGGGGCATCATAAGGTCACGACCTTGAGGATAGAGGAAATGGTCTTGATGAGCAGGGGGTCATCCTTCTGTAGATTCTGCGGGACAGCCACCCTAGCGTCACCTGTAACCAACCTGCTGTGAGGTACTGTCCTCCTCTACCAGCAGAACAGCGAGTGTCCGTACCCCCTGTGCTTTGCTACATAACAGTTTGGCTCTAGAGAACAATAAAATAGTGTCAGTTTCTACAGACAAATAGAGACAAAGTGAAAGAGGAAACAATTCGTTCACAACAGGACACGCGGCAGTGGAGGATAACCTGCCTTCAAAGATGCTGGGCTGTTGTATCGGAATAGTTTAGAGGTGGCGCACTTCAAAAGACTTGGTGCGGCTCCCGCACCGAGTCGTTTTTCCTGCCATTCTTGTGGTTTGGTTTTGGGTTGCTATAAGTAGCCTGCATCCTGTCCGTCTGTGGTCTCAGGTGGATAGGTTTTGTTTTTGTAGCTGGGGCCAGACCTTTAATGACTCTCTGTGCTTCCACTGCTTCTGTTGGCAGGACTGATTGGCTTGTTAGTGATGTACACATACATCATGCAAGGAGGCAGCCAAACTCTTGTATAATAAACTGTACGGGAGCAAAGGTTAGAGCAGCGTGACCTACTCCCTCACCGTGGACACAGATAGCAAGTTAGAGACATATCTGAGCAAGAATAACAGTTGAATAAAGCAGTTATCTGACACTTTCAGGCTGGTTAATGTCCGAAAATCCTCTTTGTCCTTGTGTGAGACAGCATCTGCTCTACGTTTGTCCCTAAGTGTCACTGTATCCCCTTTATCCTCTGGAACCTCCTGGATAAATACAGGTTTTAAGACGTGCTGGTCTGCAACTTTAGCGGACCATTCCCCGTCCGTCTGTCTGCCTCCGGCCTCTCCTCATGTTCACCTCTTTCCTTGTCCCCCTTGTGTCTCTCAGAGCTTTTGTGTCCTTTGGAAACATCTCGCTCATGTTGATCACTGGTGGTCTTCTGGTTACCTCTGCTCCTCCCACAACACTCAAAGGCACACATGGTCCATTGTTTGGAGAGCCAAGCCTGATTAACGTGCGCTCACCAACAGGCTTTGATAGGCAAGCCACTTAGAGGAGTAAATGACCTTTGCGGTGTAATTACGTGCTTGTTAGACAGTCTGTGGTAACCTGGTGGTCTAAACTCTGGTCAGAGTCCACCTCTGCTCCCCCCTGGCCCACCTGCACTTTTGTTGTCAACCAATGTAAGCCTCCGGAGTTGTCCACGCTCGTTTCTCTCTTCTCCACAACCTCCCTTTCCTCTTAATGGCTTTCAACTTTGTCTGCCTTTCCTCTCCACTGCCCTGAACCGTAGGTCAGCCTCCCCATTAATTACAGCTCGTGGTGATTACGGGGTGAGAGGGAAAGTGGCGGAGTTTGCCTAGTGTGTGGCGGGTCCAAACAGAGCAGGTTTGACTGTTTATTTAACCGTGTCAGTATCTCAGGTTAAGTGTACGTTCGTGCCATTGTTTCCTCGTAACCTCCAACCTCTGCTGTCTGAAATTAATCAAGCTATTTCAGCCCTGTGGCTCAGGGTGTCTTTCATAACAAGACACACTTTTTATTTTCATATGGCATGACATAGTTACTGTAGATATACATAGCTACTTAATATTTTTTTTTTACCCTGTGGAAGACAAGCTGTGCCCAGTCCAGAGAAGAAGGGGAAACTCACACAAGCTAACGGGTGCAATCACAGTCTCATATCCTGATTGTGCAGTTGGTAGTGTGGACAATGAGGGCGGAGAGAGGGAAATGTGCACGGCAGCTTTCCATTATGAGATAGTGTGTATTACTGTAATCCACAAGGCCTCCTGCTCGCTGTGGCGTGTGCCAGACACCTGGGTGGGCAATCTCAGAGACAGTGGGGAGGCCCAGCTTATTTCTGGGCACATTTGGCATGGCCTACATGGCTGTTACAAGAACCAGAAGTGGAACAGAAGTCATAAAAAGACATTTTGATATTTTTGGGGGGGAAACTTTTTTAAGTGCTGGAGGTGACAGGTGTGCTTTTTTTATTTATATTTTGCTTAAGTTCCTGTAGTAAATTTGCACTTTCCAGATTCAAAGAAGAAACTCTAAAAGACGTATCATTATCAGAACATGCGTTGTGATTTTTTCCAGCAAATCAATGTGTCGGGTTCCCTTATCAGTGACGGTGATAAGAGAAAATGTGAAATGAGAGTAGAACAGAGAGAACACTGCCTTTCTCTACTGTTTAAGTGGCACCCTTAGGCCAAGTTAATGCCGTGCTCATAAAATGCTGTACCTACAAGAAGAGAAACAGCAGTAATATGCAGAACAATGTCTGAGAATGAATTTGGTTAACCTCATAAACTCAGAGTTAACCACCAGTGTGTGTATGTGGTTCAGTTGAGAGGTTCCAGCACTATGAAAGCCAGTGCTGCTCTAAAAACCACTTGTTGGTGGCCTGCTGAACTTTCAGGGGTCTGGAAAGGCCTCAGACCTCAGCCACTGCATGTACTGCCAGGAATCATATGCCTGTGCTGGCGCTGAGCACTGCTCTCTGCTGGGACAGACAGCGATCAGCGGTGTCCCACTGGAAATGTGTCTCATGCCTGTTGAGGTGTTTGAAGACACTTTTGCATTTTGAGAGTTTGCAGCGACAACCCCACAGAGCACAAACACATTTACACACACAGTGCAAAGACGCAAATGAAGGTGCATACGCACACAGAGACACACACACATCATACTCACAACAACAAAAAAACGTGTTTGTCTCTGTCTGGATCAAGTAAAGCTTTGATAGTCATTGTTACAATCATCATAACAAGGAGGAATATTTGTTTCAATATGATATGCACAATAAGCAAATTAAATTTGTTATTGGTATTATTCATGCTGTATATCTCTCATATTACAGTTAATAGTAATACATCTTAATTTATGTTTTTTGGGGTGATTTTTCTTTTAGCATTTCTATTTTGTTTATTCCTGAACTAGAAACCAAATAATCTCCCGGCTCCATGGTGCTTGATTGCCATAGCTACTGGAGCAACAACGGCGATCCTCCCAAGGTCATGCCCTTGCGTGACCTGAGTTCAGAGGGAGGTTGTCTGGGGTTTCCTGACAAGAATAAGTGGGAAATCTTCACTTCCCAGACCTCCCAGTAACCCTGCAAAGTTGGAGATTTATGAGGCTCAGCTCGGACGCCCTTGATTGGCTTTATGGACAGGACTTCCACTCTGTTTTCAACAAGTATCATTAGGGGGTCCTCCTCTCTAAACATAGGCTGGCATTATGCTCAGAGAGTGTTTAGGGAGAACGGGAGCAGGGTTGCTGTTAGGTTAATTTGTGTTTTAATAGGACAGGTAAACAGCCCACGAGACATTGTCAGTGCTGTCAATAGCCCAGGACAAACCATACTGTCCTCGCATGACTGAACAGCCGACTTTCACTCTCATAGACACATACACACTCACATTCATGTGCTGGCACTAGTGGAGACATACATGGGTCACCTGGCAGGTCGTTGCTCCCCCACTGGTCAGCCGCACCATAAAACTGCATTGATTATGTGCTTGTCTGTGGGCATGCAGTCAAGCATGTGTTCTGGGTTTTTTTAACATTTGTCCAACCTGTATCTGTGCACATTGTTTTTTTTTGTATTTGAATATCCATCTTAAGATATGCATAAAAAATTTAAATAATGGTTACTGGGGTTTTTTCCAAAGGGACCACAATAAGCAGTAATTTTATTTTTACCCAAAGTTCCTCTCATTTCACCCCTTTATCATTCCCTTGTACACAGCTGTCAGCCATCAGGTTACAAAAAGTGGAAGTAATTGTCAACAAGTCAAGGTGGATGTGTGGGTAAATTTGGTATAAGCAGGGGCTGTGTAAATAACCACTTTCTTGGCAAAGTGAAAAAGTGCCAAAAGTATTCACATAGCTGCAAGTTAATGGCAGTGCAGTGGCCTCGTGGTTAGCACTCCATCAAGCCTCACAGCAAGACGGTTTGAATCCAACTGGGGTGAGTCTGCCAGAAGTTTGCATGTTCTCCCCTTAGCTGCATGTGTTTCCATGACTGCAGGTTAGGAGAACTGGAAACTCCTACATTACCCATTGGTGTGACTGTGCATTAGTTTGTTCTTTGTCAGGTCCAATGACTGCATTATAAAAGTTGGTATAAAAATGGCTGGATGTCTAGAACATATAACATAGAAAACACATATTGCGGGTGCACATGCAACATTCTGTTGTAAGGGCACATCTTAATCTTTATTCAGCTCCATTTTTCAGTTGCAGTTTTGGTCCAAAGGCCATATTGGACTCATGTCCCCAGTCTTCTGACTCCATTTCACAGGCGAGCTACCACTACGCCTCCACCTTTGAGCCATCGTTTTGCAATGCCCAATGGAGGCCTATAGAAACCCTGCCTCAGTGCACATGCTGTGTGCTAATAGTGACACTCAGTGTGTGTATGTGTGTGTTTCAGAGAAAGAGCAGAAAGGATGACCACGATTAATTCTGTAAATGTCAGTTGTATCCAGGTTGAAATGATGAACTAGATGTGATGATCTTTTGAGCATAGAAATCAAAAAATCCTCATTTCTTCTGCAGTTCCTTGAGCGCACCATGCGGGTCACAATTGACCAAAGGTTTACATGACTACCACACTCTAACAAGCTCCTTAAGGCCTGCTAATGGCTGTGCTACAATGAAATATGTGCAAGGACCCACGACCACTGAGATAATAGCACCAATTCTTCTGCCCCAATCACACAGACCCTCCTCTCCTACCCCTCACTTCTACCCAGGTCTGGAGTGGTTGGAGCTAGAGGCGGATGGGGCATTGAGGCCCCTATCTTTCCTCACTAGTTGGTAGAGCCAGAGCAAAGAAAGTGCCTGGTTTGTGAGTCACGAGTGTTATGATTAGACTCCTGTGGATTAGGATAACAGGCAAACACATGCATGCACGCACTCATGTACAGTACATGTGCAATATTCTTCTGACTCTGTCATTGAATCTATGTCATGCGTGCACGCCAGGATGCAGCGCATGTGTTCGCAGAGAGTCTTTTGTGAATAGAAAAACATACAATACAGGAGCTGAATACTACCTGCAGTAGACGAATGATGTCTGATATACGGACGGCTGTTTCCTAGCAGGGTGTTTTCTCTGTGTAGAGGCTTTTTGCGTTCATGTGTGGAACCACAACCAGGGCAGGAAAGAGGAGAAGATAGGGCCAGCTCTAATTAAAGCCAAAGATAGAGTGTCGTCCGCTGTGAACTCCCAACGAGGGGGCCACAGCAAATCAATGGACAGCCAGTGCAGCCATCATCATCAACAGCTCCCGATCAGAGCAATTGGAGGGGAACAAAAAGAAATGAGAAAGACTCTACCAGGAAGCTCCCACCACCTGTGCAGAGAAAGAGAAAGAGCGAGAGGGAGAGAGAAAGATCCAGGGAGACATACGGCGAGAGCAGGAGAAAGAGAGATGGCGCCATGGATCTAGCTGGAGATCCAGCGTTGCTTATTTTGGCACGGGCAATTTTGTCATCATCACCGTGGATGTCTATTTTGATAAACAAAGGTCCAGTAGTATGAACATTGGATATGAGCAGAGTGATCTAATAACCCATTAAAGATATATGGATTTTTGCCTTTTCTAGGATACAAACTGCTGCATAGTGAGAGTGCCAATATTAAATGTTCCTGGCAATATAAAGAGCATTCCCCAAGAGTAGATTTAGACTATTGAACCCTGTTAAGCTGTATCAGTGCTCTCCTGTCTATGTGAACTGCGCCTGTTTGCCAGCAGGCCGATGCAGCGCTGGATCAGATTCTTACGCAAACACATGCACATAAACGGCATGTTCTCATGGAATTAGCATTCCCTATGTTTTTCAAGACGACTGTGAATGCGTCTATTTCTGTCCCGAAGCCCGCTCTCTCAAATAACTCCTTTTGAATAAATGAATTCTGACAAGGAGAATCTGCATACAAAAACACAGCGGGTTTGGAGGCGGCGGCTGATGGCGTGGCGAGGCCCTCTGAGGTGCCCTCTGAATCTCTCCATTCACTGCCTGCTCCCGCTGGACGTGCGGCTCCGTAAATGGCTGCCTCTGTTTATCCGCTGTTCACACGTACGGCTGCACATTCAAACCCCCGTGCTTTTGGCTCACACCTGCACGTCTTTTTACCTGCAGAATCTCATTGTGCACCGCCGTCGCAGAGCTTTTTGAATTTTAAAGATGCTCAGTTTAGAGAAGAAATAGATAAAAGGAAAGATTTTAGGGTGACTTATTTCTAAGAGCACGTTAGCAAGGCACCGACTGTGTCATGAATAATTCCAGGATTTCTGTAACGTGACACGCAGTGCACAGACTCACTGAATCTCAAAATTCCAAAATGTATGCAATAGTTCTTGCATATATGCTTGATATATTTATTCATGACCTCTGGCAAATTCAATAAATTTTGGAGCCTGCAACTTGTGCAGGTATTTCTGCCAACAGTGCTGACAAATGTGTGGACAAGCCTACTGATAAGTTTTATTTTCCTTCATAAGAATACTGTCTTCCACACCTTCCAAAATCCCCAGCTAAAAACAATCAAAATTCTCGGTAATGTTATGAAATTTTCTATTTCAATCTACCAATGGAGTCGAATGATTTAACACCAAAATAATAAATGCTTTTGGATCCACCTTGGGATGGGTCCCTGCTCCATCATTTTAAAACCTTAAGACCTTGAGACTTCCTAGAGTTCTGTTTTGCAATGTGACACTCAATCTTCCATGTGGTTCTGTTATAGAACAGACAGTCAAATCAGTGCCATCCCCATATGTTCCACAATCTTTTATCCACCATCCTCGACTCTGGTTCGCTCCCTGTCTCGCCTGTGGCAACGATTCTATTTCTGCATCAATTAGCACAGTGATTAATACAACAAGCAAACAGTTTAGAGGTAATGGCACACAATTAACATCTTTCCTCATCATAAAGGGTCTGCTAAACACTCTCACTGCCACTTTTCTCTGCCTGGAACCAGAAGAAGTGTTTGTCCCTATTTCTGGGAATCACCACATTAATCTAATTATAGAACTGAAAATGAGTCTTTCAAAACAACGGCTCACACACAAAACACACACGCACGCATCCACACACACTGTCCTGTGAGACGGAGAGTGAATGCGAATGCCTTTGCCTTTCAAAGCCACCATGAAAGTGCCAACCCACTCTTCAAATGCCAACGTGGCTGGTGAAAAGGCACCATTCACTTGCTTTGTGTCCAAACTTGTTACTGACTCACTTTTCCTTCCTACCCCTTCTTTCTCTTTCCTGTTTTCTAATTACAAATCCATTGGCACCAGGAGGGTGTGCATGGGTAAATAGAGCTGTAGGGGCCTGTCATGTGTGTACAAGTGGAGAGAGGTCCTCGCCGCGCTGAGGGATGAGATGATTTGTTGTGATTGACAGCTACCTTGAGACTGGCCTGATGGAGTTGTCAAAGCTGTATGGTAACAGCCTGTTTCCTTACCACTGCAGATGTACTCTGCTCCGCTGTACTGCACACACACACACACACACACCACACTGGCACATCATGGGAACTCAAATATTTATCAGGACAATGCTTTTACATGCAATATGAGAGGAGAATGTCAGATTTCAAACTGAATTTCGCTTTCTAGTACAAACAAGCATTTCACACAGACACCTTCACACTGCCACCTCTTGCATATCACAGCCTTGTTTTTTCTGCAAAGTAAAGACAGAGACATATTCCAGGGTGCTGTATTGGGCTAACGCCGAGTGTGAATACAATGGCAATCCTACATCTGGGAACTCAGTGGGAAAACTATCCCATTTCTCACTTGTGCTGTTAGAAGAGGGTGTGCATTTTTACAAGGTGGATAGTGTTACTACCAAATGAAGTTGTGCAAAATTCCCTGTGAAAATCCAGTTATGAGCGTTAGCCATTTTTTTGACTGGTACAATTCATCACATGGGGCCTCAGAGAGTCGAGAGAGCGAGTTTGTTTAGAGTGGGCTGAATCCCTTCCCACTCTTCGGAAATCTCACAGGAGAGTTTGGTCATAACAGAGAATTTTGTACAATTTTTGAAACACAATCTAAATGTTCTTGTGCAAATATGACGTGCGGTTGCTCGGCTGTGTTTTGACAGGTCGAGCAGGCATTGTGACACATATTGTGAATGTGCTTTATAGGAATTAAAGCCAAAGGAAAGGTGTGTCCCAGCTCAGAGGCTCTTGTTCTGTAATCGGGGATCAGCTTTAGCGGGGTATAGAATGTCCAGCCTCACTTGGTCTCCGGATTTCTCCTGCGGCCCCTCGTCTTTTCCCTTTTCTCTCTCGTTTTCCCTCACGCCTCGTTCGCCTCGCAGTTATTCATCTCGGGAACAAAAGCTAAGTGTTTAGCTGTGAGCCAGATCAAGGGCCCGCTTCTTCCTCCCAGGAAAAGGTGGAATAACAAACATGGCGGAGGCTGAAATCAACCATACCTTCTGTTGGCTTCAGACTCCCACATCTGTGCCGCGCCTCTGTCTGTCTCCCACACAGCTGCCGCCGAGTCTGGGGGAGGCTTCAGCCCAGTGCCTCCCGGCTCCCATCGCCTGGCGGTCCCTAGGGAAGCAGCTGACTGACACTCAGTCTGCCAAGCAGATGATGGATCCTACCAGGAGAATCAGACGTGACAGGGGAAGGTGACACGACAGGACCGGCCACCACTGAACCTGAGGACGAGGGGCAGATGCGGTCAGCTGCCTCAGCTCTGTGTGCATGCTGCACACGCATCAACCCGAGTGCGTGCACGCAGATATGTTGCGTATGTGCAAAGACACATATGGATGTAGGGTGTGTGTGGTTGGTTATTTTGGCGCATGTAGTTTCTTTCTTTCTTTCCTTTTCTTTTTTTTCAATTCTTCTCATTCCCCATCTGGACTGGATGTCTTTCATTAGCTGTAGGATGTTACTTTTTACTTTGAAGGCTGACAAAATACCAGCAGTTTTTAATTCCTAATGTTGTGTCAAATTTGTCACGTCTGCTTTTGGACCTTGCAAAATCTGTGAGAAATGCCAAACGACACATGTTGAAGCGGAGCAAATGAAACCGGGTTCAAATGAGAGAAGTTAATGGAAAGAGATTTTAGATCTCCAAATAGAGACAAGATAAATTTATGCCTGTGAAGGACTTATTTAAAACAGGAAATTTTAATTAAATCAAGTATCTTTTGTCTTTATTATATTCAGTGTTCGGTCTTTTACTGTCTTCTTCCACATTAGAGACACTAATTTCTAGAAATTCTCTGAAACAAGGATTATATTGTATCATACAGATTTGTATCTGAAACTTGTGTTGAGAATGTAGACTTGGAGAAGTTACTAACAATCAAAAAAGGTTTGTTAAAACATACTAAAAGGTCCGATTCCTTGAATAAGCCAAGTCAAGTAAATGTCCAACAGTCAATACATTTTTCAGACTCCTTTCCACTCCCAAGATAGACTGACTGAGTATCTTGAAAAGAGTCTAATATTAAAAAAAGTGCTATCAAATCTATTAATCTAAGTCCAAAATTCAATAAAAAAAAGCACATCCACTGTTAGCACTGTAATATCTCTAATTGACAATTATCAATGAATTAAAACCCGTAGTTAAAACCTTTACTATGTCCAACATATTGTTTCGTCATCTCTGATATGACCATCTTGATCTGGTGATACCAGCTGGATGAAAGCTGTATTTTCACCCCGTGGCATCCTGCTGTGCCACGCCTCAACCAGACACTGTGATGGTAAGTGACTGCTGTAATTGTTCTGCTCCCAGCTCTCCACATTACCCTTATGGGCCTACTTGGCACAGACCCTCAGCTTCAATGACACAGATTTAATATAATGATAACAGTTTAAAGCTGGATGGCTGTAAGATTTTGAGCTTCCTTTCATCCTGATAACACTATTAATATTCATTAACTATAAATGGGATTTGTGTTTAATGATGGGGATAGATTGCAGTATTTTTAACTTCACTGAGGAGGTTATTTTTTTTTTTTACTGTATTGTTTGTTTGTTCATTTAGCAGAATTACAAAAAAAACTCATTTTGATGAAACTCTTTAGAAGTAACTTTTGTAGATGCAGATTCAGAATTTAGCATTTTTTTTTCAATTCCTTAATGGCTAAAAGGCTCCTATAGAGCTATATAATAATTTTTACAAATAAATCCATAAATTTGTATTTGATCCATTCTACGGTCCATCATATTGTTACAATAAGACAAAATTTGTTGGCTCGTTCGGCCTTGAAGAGGGCATGTACTGCATGAGTGACAAAATCGTTTTGGAAATATGATTGGAGGAAGTGACACAAACCAAAAAAACAATAAAATATTTTTCCGTGATTACGATGGATATATGATTCTCCATCGTCATTTTGCGATCGGATTATGTGTGCACTCAAATGCTCCCGTTGCCTCATGTAGTCGTGATGACTGCACCAGAGACAGAGAGTGAGAGAGAGAGAGAGAGAACAAACAGAGAGGGGGAGAGAATGGGGGGGGGTCTCACTGTACTGTACATCAAATATTAAATTGTTTACCATGGCAAATGGAGTCATCTTAGCCCAGTCTGTTTGAAGTGACAGTCGCTGCTACGAGTGTATGGAGAAGTGGATCACCCCTTGTCATGTAGTAGAGAGCAACTACTGTAACTAAGAGACTCATTAGCCATTCACTCTAGTGTGTCTGCTTTTCGCACAGGCCTGATAGACAGATGCCGACATCCACACTGCATCAGTGATAACCGTTGCTGATGTCTGTGCTGTTGGGTATTAACACCAGAAACCTGTGGTGGTCTCTGTCCATTTGCTTATGTAATACATGTCATGGAGCGAAGAGGAGGAGGAACAGTCAGGAATAGGGAATAGTGAAAAATGTTTGTGCCAAAACCTGCAACCATCGCAACGCCCATGCAACACCAAACCCTCTCCGTCTGGCCACAATGCGCTCACATGCATGTACACACACGTACACACAAAGAATCATCTGCTGGCAACACAAACGCTCAAAGCTCCAACCTAAGGGATTCGCCCAACCACCAGTAGTCAAGTCAGGAACCTCGTGAATTATTCACTATATTTACCTGCTTCTCTCTTCAAGACTTATAGTGTTTGTGTTGGGGCACAGGTAAATGAATAAATAAATAAATAAATAAGGCACTAGGTGAACATGTATGCATAATGCACAAACAAATAAGAAGGCGGCCAGGCCAGTGTCTCAGCCAGAGGTATGTTGCCATCTTCTGGTTTTGGTGCCAAACTTCAGGGAAACACACATAATTTGCTCCTCAGACTCCTCAGTGAGCCACATTTCATTTTTATGACTTTATGTACGGGAAGTAAATGAAAACAGGAGAAATTTGTTGTGGTATTGCCAGTACTGTAGCTGGCTTTCATTATGATGGTCAGAAAGTAGCCATGGCCAACCGTTTGTGGAGTGAATATCTTTTATCAGTTTAAAATCTTGTTATTTCGGGGAATTACCAAGAAATATCATTGGTAGAACCCTCCCGTGATATTAATCTTGTTGTGCAAGATTATGCGCTTCTGATGACTGACTCAAGATGCTGCTCAAGCTTCCCTCATGAGTTGTTGCCAGAATTTAGATGCCATTCTTGTTCATCTAATCTGCATGTATGATTATCCACATATGCCCCTCCTGTTCCACTCCTGCTCTGAATATGATCTGTACTATGGCAGGGTGTTAATTGGCTTGGTCCGACTGTGTGTACGTGCACCTGTGTGTGTCTGTACCTTCACACAAATGTTTAGTGTATGCATATGTCAGCATGTTGACAGCGTGAGCAGTGTTGGAGTCTCTCTCTGCGGCCTCACACATGTGGCTATCCTCCACTTTGCTGTGTTCCTAACATGAGCTCTGTGCCTCCCCGTCCGGGCCCGTCTGTCTCTGTCCGGTCCCGTCTGTCTCTGTCCGGTCCTGTCTGTGTACTGCAGGGCATTACAAAGCGAAGACAGCCCCTTAGGTCTATAAATCTGGATTAGAGAATATCAGTTGGAGAGGGAATTATTTCTGTTATTTATCTTTCATTTGGATATTTTTTGACAAAGCATCTGTCGGTGCTGTTTTCATTTGACACTGTGCAGACATTCTACACTACTTTACCCCAATACATTACCTAGTACTGTTCCAGACAAGCCATGTATATGTATTCATTTACATAGTGTACAAAGCAGCAGTGATGGAAATCATATTATTATCATTATACCATATTTATATTTACTTCCCTTTACAAGTAAGAGTTCCTCGTATGTAGTAGTAGCATGATGAATGAAGTATAAGCTGAAGTGGTACAAATGTCAAGGTGTAAGTATGAATCTGCCCTCGTGGAGATTAATTTTGACTGGAAAGTTGATTGATAGTTAAATTTAACTGAAACTAATTCAATTAAATGCGAACAAATGCATAAATAATAATTAAAAAAAACAATTATAGGTAATATTGGTTGAAGATTTCTTTGAATGAACTTTGTGACCTCATTTACAGGTCGGTCAGATGATTTAGAATACGTGCCGCTGAGCAATAAATACATGAAAAGAAAAAGAAACTGCAGTATTATACCTAAAAATAGCATCATTTCATGACTGCCCATGCTGTTTTAAAGTGCTAAAATCTACATCATCACCGGATAAATATGGTGGAGAGGAAGTGGTAACTTCCACAAATAAACACTTCATTATTTCTATGACTGTGTTTTGTCTATGTTTTGTCATGTTCCTGTGTGGCGTCCAGTCCCAGCACCTGTATGTGTGCTCACAGGTGTTAATCTGCGTGTGTTTGTGTATTTGTGTGTTCTGTTTTGTTCTGTGTTCTTATGTGTGACTGTACTTTGTGTGTGTGTCTCCTCTGTCCATTGTGTGGAGTTCAGCGTGGGGTGCTGAATAAGCGGAATGGCATAATGAGTGGGCACATGCCCCAGAAAGTGCCAGAGGACAATCATCACACACACACACACACACACACACACACAAGTCAATACACACCAACCTCTTGCTCTCTCTCTTTGCACTCCTTTTTTATGTCTGTATCTTTTCCCGCTATCCCTCCCCGCTCCTTTTTGCCTGTGGCAGGACAGCTGTGTCCATCAGGCCGTGAGACCCGTGACATGGGTCACACACTAAGATCACGGCAGCGACACAGCTCTTGTAGCAGCTCTTCCCTCTGCTTGTGCATGGAGGAGACATGTGCAGGACTGCAGGCTCCCTCTTGACCCTCACACAAACGGGGAATAATACGTTTTTCTCACTGATTTAAAACAGCAAAAATCCTGTAATATGGAATCACAATCGTGAGGGGTTAGGACAAAGTGATGTAGCTCATACAGTCAACATATCCAAACACTTCAAGCTGTGTAATTGTGCGTAAAGGCACAGAAAAATATTTGATAGTCACTGTGCGTAATGTATTCATCTGAACATCAGTTTGATTTAGCTCAAGAAAAAATACACAGATTATATTAAAATTATTTTAAAGTAATAAGATAGAATCTTTATTGTTTTCACTTCACACCATTAAATAATGTGTTGAGCTAGAATGCAGCCGGAGAGACTCATTCTTTTTTATGTTCCTGTTACAGTTAAAAGATGAATAATGATAGTGTGTCACATGTCACATTCAACAGTTTACATAGAAAATAAAAGCATCTTATGTCTAATTAATGTCAATTAAATTGATTAGAAAATAACAACTCAGCTACCCAAGAATAAGTTTTAAATTAATAATGACAACAAAAAATTTAAGATATATTAACAATAATTTGCTTTAACAAAAATGCCATAAATGAATGGAAAAAAAAGTTAATATGAACCAATGTATTAAACACAGTTAAAAATGACACTTTTAATTTATAGCCTTATACATAAATCATAATTGAAAGCGTTACATTAAACAGCATGTAGAATAAAGTAGCATAGTGTATATATGTCAGAATCGGCAGTAAATAATGGAAGTGACACTGTATGTAAACAATCGGAGCGGTCTGGTGTAGTGTTCACTGTACAGATATTCTGTCAAGCACAGGTTACTTCTTAGCTGTTTGAGCTTTTAATCACATATTACATGTGACGTGTTCAAATAATAACTTTTTTTGAACTCTTACATTCTTGATCATTTTGGTCAAAATCTTGAAAATGAAATAAAAAGACTGGTTAGTAATGATGCATTATTTGAATCATATACAGTAATCAGTTCATTAAAACTGTCACTCTCTGTTTGTCTCTATGATCACATTTTGTTTTCCATTTCTGCGCAATATTTACGCTGCATTTCATTTCTATTTCCATTTTATGTTTCTAGCACGTTTTTGTTTGCCGCTCTTCTGTCCGGAGTCTCATTTCAGTTACTTTTACCCATAAAGATTACAGTAATGGTGCTATCGGTACTCACCCACCCCACAGCCATGTGGATCTGTATTTATAGTAAAAATATTGTCACACGTTGCCGCAGCTGCTTCAGTTCACTTAATGTCGGGGTTTAAGGAGCAACTAAAAGCTTTGCTCCAACAGCTCTGGGTCTTTGATGTCAGGGAACTGGATCTCCCCCCAGATCTGGAACACAGTACTAGAATAAACACTGTGGTCTGGAGGTTAACCTGCAGAGCACCATATAGCCCGAATACTGAAATCTATACTGCTTCAATGAAGGTCCCCTTTCTCTCTCTCTCTCTTTCTCTCCCCCCCCCCTC
>OMNV01006855.1:70422-96757 GCA_900303265.1 Brotula barbata
GACTTTAAGAAAAGCAAGTTGGTATGATTTCAGTTGGACTAACATGTTTACATACAGTATATTTCAAAAGTCCTGTTTTAGCCTGACTAAAGAAATAAATTGACTCTTTCAAAAGTCATGTAAACCTACTGACTGTTAAGTGAATCAACTAATTAGAATTGATTGCACCTGATCCACTTCCTGTTTTTGTTTGGTTCAGCTCAGTGTGAACATCTTTAAAACAGATTAAAGTCTTCATTGTTATCACTACACTAAGGCCATGCATTTGTGTGTGATGTGTGTGTGTGTTTGTGCGCGCGTGTGTGTGTGTTGGGTGGGGCCGAGAAGAGTACATTAACAGAGCTAATTTACAATGTATGGACTCTGTGAACTGGAACATTCATAGTTATGAGATTGTTAAGCGCTTGGTTAACAAAGCTTGCAGTGAAATTGTGCCACATGGCTTCTGGTCATCTTATGTCTCTAGTTATTACTGATGTGAATAAAATCAGCAGTGAATGTTTTAAAAATGCCTACACAGGCTGGATAGATGAAAAATTGTTGGTAATTGAGTTAAAATATTTGGTGCATTGTAATTATACATTTGTTTATATTTGCATGAATTTAGTTTATTTAGTTTGATCATATTAATGATTTTTTTCCCCCCAGCTTTTAAGACGTGTTTCACGGTGCTTGAAGCACTCTATTATTGTTTAAAATTAATTCTGACAGTAAAGCTTAAATTCACATGGACTTTGACAGGTTAAAAAAAAAGATATTTTGACCCACCGGGAAGAAGTAATTACAGGAAGAATTTCATATCCATTTTGGTTTTCAATAATTAGCTTTTTTTGGAAATTCAAACCAAATCCAGCTATAGATACTTAGGTTGAGACCCCCTTGTATTTTGAGGAATTTAATATCTTTGAAAATAATTCCAAATCAGACAGCCATCAGGTTTTTTCTCCCCTTTTTTCCTTGGAATGTTTTTGTGACAAACACAAAAATATGTCATATGTTCACATTCTTTATTAATGATTTCTTATTTAGCCAGGTTGCACATTCATCCAAATAATCCCATGATTTTATGCAATAATTTTGGTAAATGATTAGTAATTAACTGTCTTTATCTAAGACAACACATAGACATTTGTCTTTGTTGAATATCTTGAGTGTGCGCTTGTTTCCCTGAAGTCCTGAGGCTATGGTTTTGTGGGCAGCACTGCCTCTAGAGGCAGCTTTGAGAACTACAGCCACATTAGACTTTAACATTACACTTTTGGTAAGCAAATGAGATAAAACAAATAATCCAGCTGCATGAATTGAAGAGCCTTGGTGTTGAGATATATTATAATATTCACTGATGAATGTTTATTTTCATCTAAACTGTCTACATTTGTACCTATTTAAATGTGTGAGAGGATCCTTTAAGCCGACAGCTGGTCTCATAAAAAAGGGATAAATCTTGACTCACATAAGTGATTTCAAATTTGTCTCTTTCCAAATGAAAGGGGAAAAAATGAGAACGAATGATTTGCAGCTCTAAGGTTTAATTGCTTTTTCATGATCCAGCAATCCTGCAGGAAAATGCAGCGTAAAAAAGCCCAATTAGAGTCTTTTCACTTTGTGCTGCAGACAGCAGGGTTCAGGCTGATTGTCTTTCTCTGCTAGTTGCTTTGCTCCAGAAGGTGATACTGGGTTGGACCCCTGTTACCCTCCGAGCCTTCTGTTAAATTTGGCAGAAAAAACACCGGGGCTCAAGGAAGAACAAAGGCGCGCCGGTTTCACCATAGAACCAAAAAAAGGATCCCTGAAGAATGGATTAATTTAGTTTAATCGAGGAGACCTATTCCATGCTTACTCTAGCATCGAGAGGTATTGAACCAAGCAGGAAGCAGGTCCCTCCATCTTTTAATTGCCCGAAATGGCTCGGAAGTTCTTTAGCGTGCTCCCTCCGTACAGCAGATGCTCTGCATTAATTGGTCTACGAAGACCTGACCTGGGGTTCGGCGCAAAGGCTTTAAAAAGCATATTTATTATTTGCCATAACCTGGCGTACATGATGTGCGCTCACGAGGGCCGTATTTCATGGTATTATACAGTTCTTAATGTCATGTGTGCTTGAGGGAGTGGGTGTTTGGGAGGTAATGTTTAAACAGCAGGTAAGATCTAAACACCATTCATCAGAGGCCTGCTCTATCCCCTCATCCGGCCACAGCCATGACTGATGGGCCTGTCTATTGTATGAATGTTTAGCACAGTGGAAAGCCATATGCCACTGGCACCGACTTCTGCCCACCACCTCCGACTGTAACAGTGGTGGTGGTAGAGAAGAAGAAGAAGAAAAAGGCCAAGAGACACGAACACACAAGAAGGAGCCTGAACTGACCGCGGTGACTAGCGTTGTCCTGGAGGAGCAGCTCCGGATTCCTCAAAACTGCACATGTATCAACTTTAAACGTCATTATTAACACGCAAAAAGTCGACTTTCCTCCTTACTGCACGTCCATGGCAGTGCAGAGATTTTGTTTTTTTAATAAGAGAAGCGGGTGAGAGGGGTGGAGGTCCATCTGTCCCAAGCAGCCTCTCTCCCAGTGCTGCTGCCGCCCCCTCGTGAGAGAAGCACAGCTGTTACTGGAAAGCCCTACTGTCCAGAGCGGGGGCTCACACTCCTCCCCCTCCTCCAGCCCCCCACTCCACCCCACGGTCCGTCCAGCCCTCCACCTCTCTGCCCGAACGCCCCTGCAAGAGGATGAAACGAACCGGCGAGCTCAGCCACTGTGCAGTCAGCCTGCACGTCTGCAATTTCAAACCTCTTTAGATCATTTTTCATGCTCACCAGAAATGAATAATGCACGCATTAACCGCTGCCAGTTAATAAATTTCCGTCTCGCTGCACTATATTTTTTCAATAAGGGTCTAGCTGCTTCATCTTGTTTTGCAAAACAGCCTCGGAGGGCCCCCGCTGCAAATGATCCCACCTCCCCACTTTAACACTTTTCCTCCACATCCAAAGAACATTTTCTTGACTTAAGAGGTGACGAAATGATCGCAACTGATTTCCACTGCTTCATTTGTGTTTCTTTAAGCCGAGGGTAATTTACCCCAACATTTTTCACAAGAGTGCATCTTCAACATTCAGCCCCGGGCCATTGCTACATGGAAAAAGAATCAATCTTGGGGATCTTCCAGGCTTTGCAAGGGAGCCAAATTGGCACAGTTTGTCCATTATATCAGATCAGCAAAGCCCTGGCCAGCATCTGGCCACACTGGACGTTTTATTGCCCATCTCTAACTATTAATCACTGGCTTTGACATCAGGGACTCACGAGAGGATGGCTGGATGCTCCATTGCAGAGAACAGCACTGAAAATGCCAGGGCATGTAGACACAACAGTCCCAATACTCAGTGACAGTGGCCCTCCTTAAAATGACAGAGTGCATCCAAGCCAGACGGACAGAGCCGAGTCAGGGAGGCGCTGTGACAGGCGAGGAGGGGACCCCTCTGAAAATGCCACCGTGCCCTAGTGGCCCACGGTGTCGTAGAGCACTGGTAGTATCTGGTCTGGGGTCGTGTCATGTAATATGATCTAGATGAAGCAGACAGGGTGGGTCCTCTCTGGGACGTGGATGGGGTGTCAGACAAGCTGCTCCTCTAATAAGGACTGCCAGTCTAATGATCGCTCAGTCGGCCGAACCTCTGACCCCTGGTGTTATAGGAAACGGGGGGAGGGGTGAATAGGAATACTGGGAGGGGCCGTGGGTTCAAATGCGTTGTATTTACATCAATTAGACAGGCAAGATGGAGGTGGCCATCAGAGCCCATTAGGATTGTTGTGGGTTGGGGGAAGCAGAAGGGAGGGCCAGCGAGGGCCATACAGAGGCCCAGCGGACACATCACAGGAGCATCCTTGATCACATCCTGTCACATTGATGAGAACTCTGTCACCCGTACAGATGAAGCATGCTTGTGACTGCGTGTGTGCATGTGTGTGTCTGCTAAAGATACAAATTGTGGGTAAAATTCATATATTTTTTTGAAGTGGCACACATTACACCAGAAGATTAGGTGGATTTAAATTTGTGGGCTTAATCAAAACATAAACTGTGTACTACAATTTTAACTCCTTAAACTCTAAACTAACGACCAATGGGTCCATTTACATAAAGTTTGATTTTAATAACAGCCCAAGATTTGCCAAGATACCTTTTTTGGTACATCTCTATACTAAAAAGAGATTCAAGGGAACCCCTTAAACACTAGTAAATTAAGCGATATCTGAGTAACACTTTAAAGGCTAAATTTAGCGGGGATTAATTAATTATTATAATTATTTAGAGGATTAATTTTCTAAGCTATGTCATAAAATTCTGCGTATTCTACGTCATTGTATGTACGTTTTCCTAGAATGCATCTTAAAACCCTTTGCATTTTTGGACATTTCAGTAGAACTTAAGAAGCAAATTCCAATGTTTATGAAAATGGTCCCATCACTGGTTGCCTTAAAATTTAAGAAAATACATAAGAAAATGTAGAATGAAATATAATCTGTCTCTTTTTCTGGAGGCCAGGCAGTTTCATGCCCCACCTATTTGTTTCATGTTGGTACTGGTATATGTGTAGTCGTGGATGTAAATCAGAATGTAAATACAAATGTTTGGTTACAGAAACGGGTCAGGGGTTTATGTTGAATTTTTACTTCTTTCTACTCCCTGTCAGACATTTTTGTTATCATGTTGGTGTCTGCAGTCATAGTCCTCCTTAAATGTCAAGCTTTTTTCTACATGTAGAGTAAAAGTGTGCCAAATAATTCCCCTGCTTTAGCACTAATTGTTATTACTGAGACAGGGCCCTGAGTACAAAGGGGCCCTCTTCTTGGAATCCCCATCACTCAATTTGAGGTTGACCATCACAGATCACAGCTTCACTTATTGTCTCCGAACATGTCTGTGTAGCAGTTATGATAAGCCTCATGTCTCTTTATTTTGTTGGGGATGGATGTCGGTGCGGATCAGATGCAAAATAGCACACCTGCTGTTCAAAACCACCCTTGGTGGGTTCAAATTAGTGCTCCCAGCTTCTTGTTCTTCTGTTGAATATGTTGTAACAAAAGGATAACAATGTTTTTGATTGAGAGTTTTGCAACAATCAAAACCAAACGTAGCATTCGGTTCCCTTGAATCTGTTGATTAAAGTGATCAAAACTCATCAGTGTGATTAACAGAGCACAATGGAGACCCGCCTGGGATTGATTTCATTATATCATTGTGATGAGGCAGTCGAGCAGGTAAAAGGTGTACAGTTAAAAACCCAGAGAACAAGGAGAGGACTTCATAAGGCTGCAGTATCCCATCTTTTATTAATGTCACTCCCTAGGACAGCAGGTTTTTGTCAGTCAGAATGGATAATGAAGATGTTGCTGGGGTCGGCGAATCCATCCCTTTAATACTCACATATTTTATGATAATGAAAGGTATTCAAAGAATGATTATGATAAAAGTGGGCTCCCCCACTGATGTGCCAACACAGCTGTACAGCCGGGCAGTCTGCTGCAGGCGCAGAATGAAAGGATCACACAGAACGCAAAGAAAAGGATCCATAAGAACATAAAGCAAGCGAATGATGGTTTTGTAGCCAGCTGAACATCGGCAGCACTGCATGTTACACTGCTTGACTAAAAATAATATGGAGAAAAGCTTTTAATTTTGAATGGTCTGAGCAGAACCTTTTTGATCCTCTCTGTATTCACTCCATAGCATGAAGCCCTTTCAACACACTGACCTTTACATGTTGGAACAGGTTTAACACTAAGCGCACTGTGTATACAGACCATCTCTTGTCATTTCAGATGTCCGACAGATTCTCTACAACAAAGCTGCAAAAATAAAACAGAGGAAATTTTATTACGTGATATTAGTTGCATATTTAGGAGCTAATATACAGAGGACATGGATGTCCATGTGCTGTGGCACCCCCTGATGTGTGTATCAGTAACATCTTTCAAGCATCAAAGCGTCAACGGGTGTATTGTACTGTATGTGTAAACAAACTTAGCGGCCCTTAAAGCAAAGCCATACCAGCCCGCCACGGCTTCAAAAGTTCCCCGCAAGCTGTAGGAAGCAGGTGAAAAAATAGAAATGCACTGAACTTTGACCTCTGGTGCACACTTGTTGACTGATGTTTCACACTGGGGTCGACTTTTCCCTCGGTTGTATTCTTCAAGAGGAGCATGTCAGCATGTGTGTGTGAGTGTGTGTGTGTGTGTGTGTGTGAGAATGCGTGGTCTCCAGAGAGATCATCCTGTCTCTCTTTGAAGCCTCTGTGCAATAGAGCTGTTTTCATACAGCAACGGCCGTGGGTTTCCTGTCTTAGTTGACCCCCTCGCCTCCTCGTGGACACTTCAGAAAAACTTCCCAGCACCCACACCTTTCTCCCATTAACAAAAGAGACAACAGGAGTAGAGGGGCTCTTGGAGCTCTGAGTGCCATCCCACTCAGGGACAAACAGATGGGCATTAGGTAACAAACACGTAAACACACTGATGCCTCTCACGGTTACTCCTCGTACTGTTTTTGGCTCTTGGTCCAAAGTATAACACCTTTTGTGTACAGGAACATTTGGGACTCGTGAGAGAAAGCCAAACCAAATAAATCTAACAAGCGCTTTTCTGGATCCACACAGGCATGGTGCTCCAACCAGCTGATACAACACGGGGTCACAGATGAAAAGGGGACGAGGTTCACCAAGGATGAGTTCCACATGGTCTTCAGTTAGGGCAGCAAAACAGAGTAAGTGCAGTCAAGCATGCATTCAGAACACCTACCTGAAACATCAGAAGTCGTGATGAGAACATAGAAATTATTCATTAATGCATTTTTCTTTTTCGAGCACATGAAGTTTTGGTTTTTCAAAGTCAAAGACTGGAGCCTGATACAGAGATCATGGTCTTTATTTCCAAATGGTACAAAGCTGAAATTAGTGACCCACTCAAAATCAAATGGTGGAATAGACAATTGTGTGTGTTACAGCAGGCTCCCTCAGGGTGTGTGTTTAAGCTGGTCCAGTTTTCGTCGTAGCATGTTATAGTTGTCTCTCGTCCCGGGAGCCTTGGGATCCAGCTTAAGAGACAGCTCATAGTGTTTCTTTGCCAGCTCCAGCTTTCCCCAGCGATGATACAGCACAGCTGAGGTAAACAAAGCAAAGATTTCAAGCTTAAAAGCAGCAAATCCATTCATTTGTTGAATACTGGTAGGTTGCAGAATAACTTCTTGGATTGTGTGTGCTTCACCTCAGTATAATGAGTTTGGTACAAACTGAATTAGTCTGTAGTGGCCGTACCTAAATTGCCATGGCAACTAGCAGAGTTTGGGTTGATCCGAAGAGCATTAATAAAGAATCCCTCTGACTCCTGTAAAGACGAACGGACAATAAGAATTTTCAACAGGTATGGATAATGGGTAAAGACTAAAATAAACACACCAAACGATGTGAGGTGAAATTTTTCGATATGCTGCCTGACCTTGTATTTCTGTAGCTTTCCCAAGACATTAGCCAATGAAAACATGATAGTGTGGTCGTTAGGGAGAATCTTCAGAGCCTCTCGGCCAATCAGCTCTGCTTGACCCAAGTTACCTAAAATGAAATGACAGACAAGTACAAAAAAGGTATGACATGATTCTCATTATGACAGTCCACCTAACAAGTTAAAGATGAGTCAGGAGATATGAGCTAATTTTTGGAAATGCGTTGATGGTAAAGCGCAGCCACACAGAGATATTATTTTAAAAACATCCTGCAAAGAGAGAATCTTCTTTATTTGAGAATCTTCTTTATTTGTCAGTTGTGTCTAGAGCAGAGTTTTTTCCTTTCCACACATAGAGCAGTGCAGTCCCCTAATTAAGGTTGAACACAAGGCCCACTGAGTTATTGATCTCCGTCACAGACCCGTCTGATGTCTAGCCAGAGAAGAGGGAACGGAGACAGAAAGATGGCCATGTCCTGAGTCATGCCTTGTGCCCTTTAGACACAGCTTTGCAACACGACTACATGTGAGCCTGTATGTGTGTTTGTCTTAATCTACGTGGATGCGTTGCCTTTATGTGTTGATCAAAACAATAGGGGGTATGGGGGACAGCAAAGAAATAAAAACATTCCCAATTCTTTGTTTTTTTTTTGAAAATGACACCCATTGTTCTACAGCTTTTTGTTTTTTGGGGGAGCTCGGGAGAGGGGTAGAATTATTTCTGTCAGAATTGGGGAACAAATGTGGAGGAGGGTGGGGGAACTCTGAGGGGGCGCTGTTCTGGCTGTGCCTGCCCACGTTTGATCAGGAGCGTACTGGGCCCTGATTGGACTGTTCCAGTGGCCTCCTGGGAGACTCCGCCCTCTCTGGAACAGCTTCTGACAAAACGGCTCGAGCATTTGGAAATCAGAGCATTCTCCACACGGCAGGGAAGAGTGACTTCAAAACTCGGCGCACAAAGCTTTAATACATAAATTTCAAGCATTGCTGATTCCTGCTCTTCCGGTATAATCTTGTTGGCCATTTAGATTTCCTGCCATTCCAAAAAAACACTGCTGTGTGTCTTGGCTATTAATGTTGGAACAAACTGCATGCAGAACAGACCGTCCTTTGACAGTAAAGTGACTCAGAAATTTACAAATGGGTACAATTAGAATTATATTATCATTATAAACCTTTGACAGCTTTTGACAAATATATGAAATTGCTCAGACATTCACCAATTCATTTTGTTTTTAAGAATACATGAATTCACATAGAACAGTGACTACTACATATGAGTGAGTCAAAGTCTGTGTGTCTGTGGGTGTGAGTGGTTACCAGTGTTGTCCAGTAAAATGACCATATTGTTCCATGCCAGGCTGTGGTCAGGCTTTAGCACCGTTGCGTTCCTCCATGCGTTCAGAGCATCCAGATGCCTGTTCTGGTCAGCATACTGCAGCAAACCAACAAAAGAAAATTGACTGACAAATAACGTAAAACTCACTGTCATCTATGTATAACGCAAACAACCCTAACCATTTTTTTTTTTATTTGTAGAGTCAATTTTGTTTAAATGCAGTGTCACTAAATTCTGGATCCTGAAACAACACCTCCTAAGAGGAGACAGGAATCTTGATTTTGCATATTGTACCTTTCTTTAATAAAGGATTTATTGGTTCACTTTACAATTGACCAGACATTCATCCATTCTGAATTAAATAGAGTTAACACTCCAGAGTCTCACCAAGCGTCCTAAGTTGTAGTAGCAGTCCGGGTACTTTTTACGGAAGCGGATGGCATTCCAGTAGCTCTGCTCTGCTTCCTCAAACTTCTGCAGGCTGTTCTGAACGATACCCAGATTCATCCAAGCTGCTGCAAAGTCAGGCCTAGATGGATAAAAAAAATTTTTTAAGTGTACTTATGTTGAAATTTGTCAAATCAAGTAGTTGTTGAAGGCATAGGTTAATGTAAGTGACCCTTGTGGAATAATCTGGATTTATGCATTTATTACTCCAAACATCATCTGATCTTCATCCAAATCATAACAACACATTCTGATAGAAACAATGCAAGCACTTGTCCTTTTAACTCTTTGTAAAATACTTTGTTCAGACATGCATGTATGTTATTCAGTGTTTTCTTATTTCTTATCTAGGTGTTTTACCAATGAAAACAAACTGTATTGGCTGCTGTTGTTAGTTCTTCAGAGACTTATTTCTTTTGGAGCATTTTCTAGCTTTGTGCATCTATTCCAACTCTCAGATTGATGAGATCTCATCTTTCTTGAGCAGACTGATGGGAACCAGACATGGTGTGTTTGTGTTTTCGCTTAAGAATTGCTTAATATTTAAACCTAGACTGAATGATGGTGTATATTGTGTAATGTCAGTGGAAGTTGTTTGGGCAGATTATTATGACTTAAAAATTCGTACCGCATTTTATGAGTAACTAAAGAATAAAGAAATCCATTTAATGGGTTTAAGGGTTACTAACTTTTTCTTGCATGTGTAAATGCTGTAACACATTGTGGCTGATGACTTACTGAATAGAAACTGCTTTAGACAACAGCTCCTCTGCCTCCACTAGCTCATTCCTCTCCTTCAGGATGTTCCCCAAGTTGTTCATAGCATGGACATAGGTAGGATGTAAGCTGAAAGCCACAGAAAACTGCAGCATGACTCATCACATTCAAGACATGACAAGAGGTCGACATTTTACCTTTTCTTAAGAACTAATTGGATTATACGTATATGAGGAGACATACCTGACAGCCTCTCTGTAATATTTAATTGCAGCACTGCTGTTTCCGCTGTCAGCCAGATTTTTACCTACATTGTAATGGACCTGGGGAATCGGCGATCAGCACAGAAGGCATCAGATTGGGATAACAAGACTACAGGCATAATCCATTAAGAAAAGAAAAAAAATCAAGCTATATGCACAGCAGCACACTGAATATGTGCCACGATAATTGAAGCTCATTCATAAAGCTTGTCTAATGTTAACTAGTGCAGCAGTATTACTCATTGTGCTTGAATTACCTCCTACATGTACACAAACAAGTGTGATGCATGGCAGGCAGGCAAACACTCTCTCAAATACTCAAAACATGCATCTTTACCTTGGCATTGAGTGGACACACATGCAGGGCACTGGTGAAGAGGCTTTGTTCTGACCTCCACTGGTGACTGCGGAGAGCACAGCGAGCTACGTATGCACACAGCAGAGCAAGCACAGACACACACAGCAGCTTCTAGAGCGTGGGAAACATAGAAACATACAAAAAAGAAATTTGTAAGAAAGAAAGACAAGGAAAAAGGAATCCTGCTAAACAGCTGCTGTTATCATCTGTGTACAGGTGAGTCATTTTACCTCAAGGCCATTAGGTAAGAATCAACCCTACCCTGTACTTGGTGCAGCAGCAGCAGTGTCCCAGAGCGTAGGCTAGCAGCAGACAGTATCCAGCGGAAGACAGGTAGAGAACTCTCTCAGCGATGACAAAGCCCACTCGAAAAAAAACATTACAAGCCGGCAGAAAAGGAACCACCAGCAGCACCAAAGCCAAGGTCAAAGTCCTGACAGGGGAGAGAGAGACCACATCAAGAGATTATATAGATACACCAGGCCAGGTTCATACCTACTATATTAATTCTGTACACATCTGTCCACATTTGTTTACACAAGCTGTGCAGCTCACATACTTGTTTCGGTGCCTTTATGTCATTTTGTGGGATTTAAAACTATATTCACCACAGAGAAATATGGGACATAAATCTATCCTGTTGGCAGCAGAACATCTCAAAAATTACATCTAATTTCAGCAGTGTAAACAAATTCAAGGACAATCATGAGGCTGATGCTGTGCAGGGGGCGGCACATACAGCATGTAAGCCCATATGTTAGTGTAAGCATGTGTATGTATAACTGTGGCAAGGTGTCACAACGTTTGTGCAGTATTATTGAGCGTAAAATGCAGTAGTCCACACATCTGCACATTTCAGTTTTTTTCTGGATTATAAGTAACTGATTGTAACATCATAAAAAGAGCAATAATATTGCAACACAGTGAACTTGAGGGACCATTTTGGGAAGTGAATGAGAGTGATTATAGCCCTTATCAGAGCAAATAAAAAAAAGATGAAAAGTAACAACAGGTTGGACTCTGAAAACACTCTATATCAAAAGAACATTCCAAAACTCACTAACGTCAATCAAGATGTAATGCTGTGGTCACACTGCAGTGGATATGATCCAATTTTCATAATAAAGTGTAAGTCTACAGCGGGTAACATGTACTTCATCTCATCTGCAGTGACTGCAAGATGTCTACACTCGCTTACCTCCTCCTCTGGCTGTCCTGTGAGCATAAGGCTTGGCTTATCAAGCCTATCAGAATGCACCAGAGCAGCAGCAGCCACCCCATCCTCCAATCAGTGGCTGACTTAATGAGTGGCACACAGCCCATGGACCAATCAAAACACAGCCACCAGGGACACAGCAGCAGCCAGGCATTCAGAGAGTAGTAGTAATTGTAGTTCACTATCTGCCAATCAAAGAGGAAAACGAGGGGTGCAGTAGGAGGGAGAGGATGGGAAGATAAGGGAGGAAGAGCATTTGGAATCAGAATCAAAGTCAATTATCGCGTTTTAAATTACGTTCACCAGTGACTATAGAATTATGACCAGATGTACTTAATGTGTCAAAATAAAGATACTTTTAGACTGGACAAAGGTGGAAATTAATCATACTCACCCTGAAAAAGACATTTTCTTCAAAAGAGGCCGGGTTGTCTACTTCAGTGAACGCTGGTGGTCCCGTTCCCATGATCCGCCATCGCGTATAGAGCATTGAGAATCCGCCGAGTGCCAGTAAAGCCAATCGTAAGAGCAATCCTGTTCGCAAAATCTCATTCACCTGTCATACAAAAAGCACCACCACCAGTTAATGTAAGCATTGGTTCATGAGTACAGAGCGGTGAAAATGATATTGCTATACCTGAATGTGATGTGACATTAATCACACAGGACCGTACATAATTTATGAAAAGAGCAGGATGGGGGAGAGGTTATAGAAATTGTAACCCACCTCTAGTGGCTTCTTCCTGTAGAGTAGCCTCTGGCTGAGTTCATAAACATTAACATTACAGATCACAAGGACATCAAAGGCTGCATTCACACCCTGAGAGAAAATACATACTGTCATGGGAAGCAGAACGGCACTTAAAATTTATGTACATCAGCAACAGAGAAATTTGTATCATACTGTAAATGCAAAAATGTAAGCAGCATGTCCCCGTGGGACATATGAGTATCTTGTTATTTTCGCTCTTTTTTTATTTATTTATTTTTTTTAATCAGTGCTTTATTTTTATTACATTCCTTTGTCAAAATACAACAAGTTTGACTGTATCCACTAACATATTTAATTATACACACTAACAATGAATGTGGCTTGCAAATACTTTGCCAGTACTTCAGACTGTGGGTGTTGTTAGCTCAAGCCTGAAGCAATTGGCCAAACAGACAGAAAGGGCTCCCTCCTAAAAATGACCGATGTAAACTCAGCAAATATTTAAAAATAGAACCGTTAAATTAAAATAAGAACATGGACACTTATATAACTTAAACATAACGATATGTCCTACTATGTACTACTTATCACTGATAGGGTCTGTATCCACATCATGACCACTGGATGTGATCAGTTCATCAATTCAAATCTTTTACTTTAGGTTTGGATCCGCTGACATTCATGATCATACCAAGACTGTGATTCCTTGTTCTTTACAGAGCATCGCTGCAGCACACAGCAAGAGGCTAACCACAACCCACAGGACAGAAAACCTCTCATGTCGATCACTGCCTGAGAACACAAAAGAAGACCCAACCACTTATGGTCAGTTAAAGCCCAACATATTCATTTAAAAGAAGGTATTACATTTAACAATGCACCTGTACAGTCCTCTACACATTGCAGTAACATAGGGTTACATACAGAGTAATTAGTAGTTGTGTAGTTAGTCGTAGTAGTAGTAGTAGTGTGTATCACCCACCTCTGAATGCTTTACAATAGGTAATGAAAGAAAGCTGAAAGAACAGGGCACATAAAAGGTCTGCTCGACCCACTATCCCCGCCACCTGAGAGAGAGCGAAAGAAAGAAAGAAAGAAAACATCTTTTCATATCACATCACATCTTCCATATCCCATTCTGTTTTGCATAATACATCCAGTTACTACAGGAGGCTCGTTAAGAGGGGCAGGAAGAATCTCTCATTACCAGCGCAGTCTGTTGGGGTGTGTGTTCTATACAGTGTGTGGGTACAGTATGGTTGGCATCCTGGGGTTGCCTGCTTTGATACGTACAGCGGGCCTAAGCCAACAGTCTGCCTGCCTCCCACCCCCCAGGTCTTGCCCAGTCCTTGCCCTGCATGATTAAAGAGAACGGAGAGGGGGAATTGCTGCCTTCCAGCCAGGCTCTATGGCGAACACACAGACACCGGCAGGTCAATAAGCATCCCAACACAGCTAATAGTCAGGCCATGCAACCACGTGGCCCCGTGCTCCCAGCTGAGATGGGGCTTTTGTTCTTGGCATGGATCCACTGCATGTTTAGTATTAAAACCTCTGGAATGCTATGTCAAGAAGCTATGGTTCACTTCTACAGAGAAGCTGTATTGTTTTTGAAGCAAAAAGCAAAACTAAAATTAGAATAATTTAGCAGTTACTTGAACTTTAAACTCTTAAACAATATAAACGACACATACTCCAAAACTGAAACATGTTGCTGGCCGGGATGGGTATTTTGAACAAGACCTAAATTGGTACCTGTTTTCTATTGGTTAAAACTGAAATATTGATTAGCTCTTGGTACAGTCCGTGCAACTATCAATACTTTAATATCATCCAATTTAATACTGGTAAGCATTTTCAAATTCCCTTTGTTTCTTTTTTATTCGGCTCACTGTTGTCCACTGGTCCCTTAATGAAGATGATGATGTCATGGTTGAAACTGTGGACTGTTTTTTTTTCCCCAAAACATAGGGAACAATGCTAGTAACGTAGAGGGAGAGACAGGACCCACAAGTGAGACAAAGAGAGACGGACAAAGAGAGATTACTTAATTAATGATGATGTGGTAATGCATCATTGATAGCGGAGCTGATGTGAGAGACATCCCCCCAAGTATTATAAAGAGAAGTACGGATAATATAACAATTGGTATCAATAAGCAATACTGGTATCAATATCAATAAATCCTAATGATAAAATGTTTGGTGGACCAAGACTGGGATGAGCAAATGTCAGTTGAACGGACACATGGACTCATATTGAAACTTAGTGGTTATTCTTATTGTGGAACATAAATTATAAGCTGTACATATGATGGTATACTGACGATCTATTGAGTCGGAACAGTTTTAAAATTCCTCGACAATTTTGAACTTGAACTCTGCTTACACTTTCGGTGTGGACTGGGTGTGCAGCAAAGAAGAGGGCAGCCAGGAGAGACGTCTTGGGGGCACGAGTCAGTATCCTTCCTTTCTCATCATAAGCCAGGCCACCAATCAGAATACCAAACATGTCAATCATTAGAGCTGATATGACAGCGTGGAGGATGATGTTAAGCACATGGAAGCCAACGGGATGGAGACCGCCCGCCAAGAAGTAGTTCAGCCTGTTTCAGCAAGAGGGGTAGATACATGACGCGAAAAATTTGTTGGATGTCGGAATGGTAAAGTCATGGTTGAGTTAGTGTATGAATGTTATACTGTATACGTCCAATCAGTGGTTTAAAGTTACAAAGTGAACAATACTTCACTACAGTATCTAATTATATTTTACAAGACTTTGTACTTTAGTGGTGTGTGCAACTGACTGCGTGTCTGAAGGAAAATATATACTTTCAATTCAATACTTTTGCCAAAACTCTTTACAAAAAAGCTTCACTGAGGTGATTGGCAATTGCTTTTCTCTCATGTAAGATATGGGCACCACTCAACTTCAAAGACATGGAGGCTGAGATTATCATTTTATTCATCTGAAAACTATATTATAAATTCCACTCTGAGTATAAGAAATTCTTTTACATTACTTCCAATGCCCGGGCAATGGAACTTTTTCTTTTGGGCAGTACGAGGGCTCAGTGGTTAGGACTATTGCCTCACAGATAGAAGGTCATTAGTTTGAGTCCCGGGTTCAACCATGGCCTTCTCTGTGTGGAGTTTGCATGTTCTCCGCATGTCTGTGTGATTTCCTCCGGTACTGCAGTTTCCTCCACCAACAAAAACGTGCATTAGGCTAATCACTCCTAGCATTGTCCTTGACCAAGGCACTAGGTGGATATCTGGAATTGGTCCCTGGGCACTAGTGTGCATGTGTGTGTTTGGTTGTGCATGTGTGTGCTGCCCACTGCTCATTGTTAGGATGGATTAAATGCAGAGAATAAATTTCCCTAACGAAATGAATACAGTACCTTTGTTTCTTTCTCAAGTACAGAAAGAATTACTTTTGATACTTAAGTGAAATTTACATCAGCAGCCAAATTACTTTTACTTGCGACTAAGTCATTTTAAATGAGTTTTCTGCACTTTTCCTCTGGTTTAATGGTGTAAAGTTAGGCTACTGCATGCAATGACATTTTAGAGAACAAGTAATGTCATACAGTGAGGAGCATCATGAACTGCTACAAGGACATGTAATTGTTTGCGATCACAAAGTAAACACCATACCTAAAAGTAAGGACAGTGAGAGGTCTGTAGGATTTGTGACTAGTGTTGCTACTCAGGTTGCTCCCCCAGAAGTCATTGTGCCATATGTTGTTCAGGGGTGTTTCAGGTTTCAAGTCCTGGAGCAAATAACACAAAAATTGTAACAATCCGGTGAATTTTGCCCAACATCGTTTTCATAGCTGAGAAAAATAAGTAGTGTTTCCACATCTACATGCTACAGAAAAAAAAACATCTTTACCTTATTGTTAATAATTGCTTCTGAATCATCAAAAACAAAGTCTCCATCATAACTGTTAGTGAAACACAGAAGTGCCACCAGGGCAACGGTGATCTTAGCTTGGGCTGGAGCAAGTTTTGGGAGGGGTATTTGGTGGTCCCAATAAACTTCAGACAAAGTCATGATGCACTGGGTCTTTGGTCATTCTGTATCATCATCTAGCTCCTATGGGTAAGAAAATAGATTCTTAGTAGTTCTACAAACTTAAGATATACATTAAATGCATTATAAGATAGAAGATAGCACACTTCGTATAGACTGGATGGATTCATACCTTATTTTTTATTGGAAGACACGCTGTTGAAGCCCATCCTCTTACGCATGGCTGTCACATTAGCTTCTTTACAAGCTGATTAATACAAAAAAGACGGAGTTGTACACCAATAAGAGCTATCAAAACGCAAAGGGTCGTACCTGAACACAAACGTGTTGTAGATTTGCACCTTTGTGAGATAGAGGCGGAGTGACTAGCATTAGATACATCAGGAGCCGTTACCCGGTAACACCAAGCCAACCTTGACATTTAGCATGCTAAGAAAATGTATCGTCAACGGAGGCTATTCTCATTCCGTAACAACATAAAAACGGCCGATACAAGATGATAGGACGTAATTTATTTAGAAAACGCGTTGTTTATAGGGAAAACGCGCGGGGCTTAGCAGCATTCAACAGTCCAGAGAGAAGCAGACACACAAGTCACGGTTGTAAACAAATCTACACGCTGAGGCTCTGCCACTTCCTTGTTAGCGTAGCACGTCATTGTCACGTGCTTATTTTCAACCAATCCTGAAAGTGATGCTTCATGTTCGGGTCAAGACATTTACCGTGATCAGGGTCAGGAAATGTTCATACAAAATACCACGTTTGTAAATGTAACAAAATAAAATACGAAATACTGTTTTAAAATTCTCTATTTTGAAACTACAATATTAAAATCTAAAGCTTAAAATGAATTGTGTGGTTTTTGTTGAGTTCAGTGAGATGTTTGGTGTATATCTGTCATTGTTTTACATTGATAGATTGATTTAACTTCACCTGCCATATATTTGACATCAGAGAAACTGATCGTCTTTGAAGATGGATGTGATGAAACTGATTTTATGGTGTTATGATATACTGCAGATCAGCCTTGCAAGCATGTAGGATGAATGTAAAGATTTTAAAATTGTTGCTCAGGGGTTGTAAATCTTTTGTCCTCATTCATTAAGCAATCCATGCAACACAGGCATGCATTTGTACTTGTGTTAACAGAGAGAAGAGCATGTGAAAGTAGAAATGGTAAGGTCCGAGGCAGGCTTTGGGATTTTGTGCTCCATTTCACCTGTCATCGCTTGGTGAAAGATAAGGAATCTCCCTAATGGCCAAAGTCAGAGGTCCAGACTGATGAGTGGGGGGAGAGATTGTCAAGGGCACATTCTCAGACCTTTAAAATGGGCCTGAGAATGGTTCTCAAGGTTGGCTAGAGAAGTGGACACTCATTTATATGGAAAGCACACCTCATTAAGGCCTTGTCTCAAAACTCTACCGTTCTGTCAAAGTATAAACAACATTTTAATGGGTGCTCCTGGTGTTATTGAGATTCCAGGATGTGTCAGGGCAGTCTCAACAAACCAGCACTGCAGTTCAGTTTGCATCATTTTTAATTCCACATTTTTTAATAAATCTCGCCTTGAAAGTGCAGCAGATTTTCTCCCTCATCTCCCCTCGGAGCATTAATTCTTTAACGTAGAAATTTAGTATCTCTAAAACGGCCTAATTTTAGCCATGCAAAATGCATGAAGTATGGATTTCATATTTGCTGATTCTTCCCCCTTGTCAGTGATTTGAATCCAAGTTATTAGCACCGCTTCTAGTGTGCTTGCTGGGATGGGGTGGGGTTAGGGTATAATGAGAGAAGAAGTCCCAGGATTACCCAAAGTAGATTTAAGGGCCCAAATGCATGGTGACACGGCTGCCAGTGGAGGTCATGTCAGGAGAGTCCACTGTGATCACACAGAAGGTGACAGATATTGATTGGGTGAAGTCAGATGGTAGTTGGAGTCACAGTAGAGGAGAAAGGTGAAGATCAAATGGCATGAAAGTGTAGATATGAATGAATGAACGCAATATCCTGAGATGGAGGAAGCAGCCTGCATGTGTCTTTCTTCTTTAACTGTAAATGACAGTTAGCACAGTTTAATATATTAGACGAGTGGGCGATAATAATGAAAAACATTGATCAAACATTTTGAATATTGAGAATGTGTTCTAGTCGTGATCAGATAGAATACTTGAGAGGGAATATTTCATACGTAACACATTTTTAATCATTTCAAACAACAAATGACAGCTATCAGTGTTTTTTGTTACAAAAAGGGAGACTCCAATCCTTAGGAGTAAGCAAGAACAACACTGTTTTGAGAAATCAGACAGTAAAATGTCATCGCATCAGAACCCAAATGCAGTCCGACCTCCATTGTGATCGAGGCCCTTTGTAAATGTAAATTTCAGCGATCTAACAAGTCTAATATATGTAGTGAGATAATAACATATATATTGTTAATGTTTTCCCGAAAAAGAGGTTTTTTTTGTTGAGGACTTCTTCCCATTCATTTCATTAGACTCAGTGTTTTCTTGGAAACCAATCCTATTTTTGTCCAGGTGACACGTTTGACATCCACAACAAAGGTGTTAACTGTAAATTAGGTACTGAGTCATCTTTTGTCACATGACCTATGTGAAATGCTTTAAAATGCTCTCATCATTTGTTATTTTTATGAATCCTCACCTTTTCTGATCAAATAGTTCTTAATATCACAATCCCCAAACCTATCCTTAAAGGCAGAAGTGTATCGTTACATCTCATCTCCTCTAAAGTTTTTTTTTTGGTATGCTACTATTGATGCAGTGGAGCCGAACGTCTCCTTTTGAAACAATCACCTCAAAGGTGCTGAATCCCAATATCTAAACGATCGAGCCGAGCCACAGGGACTTCACGTGGAAAATCAAACGCTGTTTCAAGCTCATCCAAGCTCTTCATCAGGAGTTGCTGATGTTCAAGGCTCTTCTAAAGCTCTGCCTGCCAACCCGCATGTAAGCTGCTAATTTGTTCAACTTTCGGCTCTTCACTTACTGAACCCACACATACACGCACACTGACTTTGCACAAGAAACAAATGTTAAACCTTTCTTTTTGTTCGTTTCTCTGCTGAGTGTTGTCAATTTCTCTACAATTGTCTCTGTCGTCCCATTTACTTTTGTTCAGCAGCTTGGAAAAATACAGCATGGCTTCACTGACAGTGAAAATTCATTTATATAACAAGCCCACTGAAGGATTTCAAAAGAACAACTTCCATCCAAATGAAATCATGCAGAGTCTGGTTGAGCATACATTAGTGAGATTGTGAGGAAATGTCTGAATGTCATTCAGTGTGAAAGAAAAAAAAATCTATTTTAGTCTCCAATTTAATAACCTGCAACTGTTCTTTTTTCAGTCTCATTTCTATCTCGGTGTAATGTTTAAATGTAACATTTATGTTTATGAAGTAGAATTTATCAATGCAACAAAACTCACATCTACTCTTTATCGTCCAGCTGTTACCGCAGATATGATGCTGTGAGCAAAAGTGAGAGGTGTTTTTGGAGATTCAAAAAGATTTTCTGTAAGGTTGAATTTTGTTAATGTGTTTTATTGTCTGTAACATGTTGGAGATAGAGAATCTCTATCTCTCTGGATGCCTCGAGGCCCGGCACACACCAGCTTTGGGGATTTTTCCTTCTTCTTTTGCTCATTACTTCATACATTATTAGTAACAATAAACAAAACAGACACTCTGATGTAAATTTAGTATTTTTTTTTTTGTTTTTTTTGGGATTCAATTCCTCAGTGTTTCATACAGAACATCTCCCCACGTGTCTATCTTTAGTATGGATGAAAGCAAGAGGGAGAAGGCAGAATCAAGGACATTATAACACAACTGTAACACAATGTTGTTTCTTAAAACAAATTCACAACAAATCCATTTAATCCATTGATTTCATTGAAAAAAACAAACAAAAACATTTTGCACATGTTAAGTGTCTCTAAATGTACCTAACTTGACTGGTAAGACAGTAAAAACAGATGTTAAACACAAACTGTGACCTCAAATCTCACATCTTGCAGTTTTGGCAAATTTTGGCTTTGAGAGCCAAATATATTTTCCGTAATAACTTGGGAATACACCATAACGAAGTAATCCAAGTAACAGATTGTCATTATAGTGTTCATATCATTGTGATAATAATATCAATGCAGTAATTCATGTATGGAACCCTGACAGTAGGCTATGCATATACTAATTTTCAGCTGAGTTGAAAACAGCTGGACTCTGTCTGACAGATGCAGTTGGAGGACTATGTTAGAATTATCCTCAAAAGAACCACGCACAGGATCCATCCAGCGACAGTAAGTGCGGCTACTTACAGTCAAAGCCTTGTCTTGTAAGAGAACGACTTCAATACAGTCAACCCTATTGAAGGTGAACCATCTACGCACTAATTAGGTGTGAAAGAGAACGGTAATTCCATCCTTGTCAGAGTTCTATGGCCTGCATGAGGCGAGTCCCTTCACAGAGGACGGTGATGGAGAAGAACTTGCATTAATGAGGGGAAACACAGCAGGCAGGAGCAAAGAAACTATCACTTAAAGAGCTAAGATGGCCACTAATATGCCTACAGAATAAAAGTGATGAGATGACACATTATAATAATGATGCATAAGTGCACCGTAAGCATCTTAAGACAAAGTCATTTTGTTCTTAAAGAATGTGTGCAACGTATGAAGTATTATTTCTGTAGAAAAGTTTCCAGCTTGATCGGGCTGCCAATGTGTTCGATGTTAGTGCTGGAATTGAATACAAAACATTAAAAAAGAATGTGGTCTGCAGTGCTTTGGCTTTATTTGGATTTAAGTTTCATTTGAATCACAAAACAAAACAGATGGTTTTAATTTGATCTACCTCTGTCACGTCTGTGTGTGTTCAAACTGAGAAACCTGAAAAGTTAGTCAGTCATTCCTTCTTCAAGGACATGGAGCGCAAGAAAATACAAGATTCTGATTATTCTGAGCTTATGGAACCCGTTTTGATAACGTGTTTTCCATCCGTCCATCCATACCTACCTTCACGTGGTCATCAGTCCATCACAAACAGACAAATTAGTTTATTCAGTATTCATTCCCTCTTTCACACCTATGGGCAATTTAGAGATTCCAATTCACCTAGACCAATAAGACATTTATTACTTGAAGGATTCTCTGATCAGGAACATTTTGTTTGAGTGTGAACATGTATGAGAAAATAATGAGATTTGTGGATAGTGTGTGTATTATGTGTGGGAAGAGGTTGTTTTTTGTTATAACAAATTCACTCTTCCCTACACTGAATTTCTCCAGAGAAATGGAGAAAAGAGCATGTGTGTGCTTGTGTTTCAGATGGCTGCTGGTGAAGGATTCTTTTGTTCTCTACGTGAGACCGAAGGACAGCCAGGTTGGAACGGTGACCCTCTATGATAAGGGCTTCTACATCAAGATAAGCACCCGGGAGACCGGCGTCCATCGTCGAGTCACCGTCGAGAACCTCTACAGGAAGGCCTCTGTTCTTATCATCTTTACATTTTGCTTTGATGGCGTAGACACACATTTGTGCTGACTGCACACCTTCTATTCCTGTGGCCTGCACCAAAATGGTGTTAAAGGCAACGAAGGATGTCTCCAGCAAGTTTTACCAACAAAGGTCGACTGGAAAAGCAGTGTGTATTTACTTTACTCTTAATTTCTTGTTCCCTTGAAAGCAATCAACCTGTGTATAAATTGCTTTTTTTTTTCCTCTTAGGGAATGAGAATCATCTATAGACAGGCCTGGCGGTGGGACCAGTCCATTCATGAGTTTTCCCTTAAGTACAGTAAAGATTTCCTGAGGAAGAACCACCATGGATCCTTCGCCTTCACCAGGAAGAACACAACCACACAATGGTAGGACATTAATGTTAATGTTACCTGATGAAAACAAATGGCCATCTCAGCCCTTTATAATATGTGTGTTGCTGCAGTCTGCTTTGATGCCATTGCTGATGGCTTTAAGATTTCTATCACAGTATTGCTGTACTTGGAGTCTAATTATAACCTCTTTGTTCATGTATCCTATATTACACGCTGTAAATCATTTTTAGTGTCAAATTTAAAAATATGTTTTCCGCTGCTGTAAAATGCAGCGAAATGAGTTGGTGCCAATTTCTTCAGTCAGTATGTTTACACAAATGCTTTAAATACTGCATACATTTAATTAACAGGATTCCGGTGTTTGCCAGATATAAACAATATGTTGCTTTATCGAGGTATGTGCTAAAGTTTACTTGGTGAGGAATGCATGGTTTATATCTGATTACATTAACAGTTGTTTCACAGTTGCTGTTGCAGTAGTAAACATACACAGATTTTTGCCAACTTTGATCTGGTTATTGTTTTTACACAATCTTTGAAAAAAGGACTACTATGCAGATTGGTTTGAAGCTTTACATGTGCACATTGTCTACAATTACTCACAAAATACCTATCAAAATTGTGGGGTTGTGTCACATTGACAGCAAAGCAATATTGACAACCAAAAAAAAATCTAATAATGATGATGATTCGTTGATCGAGCACACGACACCTGTGTGATTTTTTTTGTGTTTCTGAAAGCAAAATGCTGAATGCCTCGCTGGTGGATAGTATTTTATCCTCCAGATTGATATGAGGTAAGGGAACAACAGCTCAAATAGCACCGTGAAAATGTATAGATGTCTGGCAATGAGACTGAGACTTATCTAATCACAGAACAAAAGCACATTAATTTGACTTTTATGCAATTTGTTGGCAATGAATATACATATAGATAATACTATAAAATGTTTGGAATGATTTGTGAAATTGAATTAAGTTAAGTATGCTCTTTAGGGAAGGTATAAAGTGTTTTTAATCAGGCTCAAATTCATTGTAAACCAAATGTCTGTATAGGCTTAAATGTATTCAGATAGAAAATATACATGTAAAATAAAGTAGGAAACAGAACGTTGAAGTACATTTTCATCCAATCCCTTTAGTAGATCCGTTTGATTGACGGAAATCTATTAGCCAATCAGGTGTTGATCAATGAAGTCCCGCCCCCGTTTAAACAGGTGTGCATGTTTTCACTCGGTGGAGTTACTCAGGACGATAGAGCAACTGACTGCTGGAAAATGGAATTTAAAGGATAAATTAACAAGATACAGCCTGGAAAATGGGGTGTTGGTAAAGCTGAGGAACAGTTGTGAGTCATGTCCATGTTTTAGCTGTTTGCTAATATGGCTCGTTACTTTGCTAATTTAAAAGCGGCAGTTGGTTCTTGTCATCTTGTTTGTTTAGTGAACTGTACCTTACGTTCACTTCAAGGACTTACTTGTCTAATTAAAGAAGCCACTTAGCTGGCTTAGTCACTAATAAGGGGGACATGACGCCCTGATATGTCCCGTAATCAAGTCAACTTGTGATTGGAATGCTAAACGGTCATACGTCGCCATCTTGGAACCGCATACGTCACTACCATAATTGAGGTGAGGATTCATGTTTTGTTTTTTCTCGTTTGGTTCATATGAAAGTGAAAGAAAAATTTTCATCCTGAATGGTGTATAGCAGAGAAATGGTTAATTTTGTCATAACAAATGAATGTGTTACAAATGAATTTAACAATGAAAGTTGCATTGGATACTTACTTGTACAGAAACCTCAGGCCTTGTATTATGCAGGTCAGGTTTTTTTTGTGATTTCAAAATTTAATGAACTCATCAAATCTATTAACTGTTATCGCAATAACTTCATGATAATGTTTGTTGTGTGTGTGTGTGTGTGTTGTGTGTGTTTATATGAGTCAGTGGTGCCAAAGTAAAATTGAACTGTTACTAAGATGTCAAGCCTGCATTTGACAAATTTGAAGTCCAAGTCTGAAGTCATGTTACTTTGTATGGTGGCATAATTTATTTAAAAACGTCAGGAAATTAGTAGTAGTACTATACAGTACATCATTCATACTGTATATTAACATGTAACTTGTGTTTTTGCAAACTATAAGGCTAAGACATAGATATGTTTGTACATGATGGCAAGTATGTTACGTTATGGTAAAGGGACTTAGTTGATTCAATGAAACACCATTATAGATTTGTGCCTTAAGATGCAACAAACCAAAGACAATGAATTTGCATCACTACCAGCATCTGTGAAGGAGAGAGGTCTGCCAACCACTGAGATCAGCTGGCAGTCCATTAATGATCTAAACAGTGGATCTCATTCCTGCCCCTGGAGATACAGAGCACTAAATATTTTGAATCACATCTAATTAGCTAAAATCGGGTCACTTGATCAAGAGTTGGTGCCTCACAGATCTAAACATGCCCGATTAAGATCATCAAAGGCCTCATGATTATTTGATTAATTGGCTGTGTGTAGAGCAAGGGGAGATAGAAAATATGTTTTAGGTGTCCAGGAGTGAGGTTGCTTAGAACAGTTTCAAGATCAATTATAATGGATGTGAAATGCTGCAATTAATGACTTAATTCAACACTAAGCGCGCCCTTAAGTAGTCGCTGAATCGCCTGAGAGTGAGAGGAGCCAGGGGAAGTGGCATGATGTGTACAACTTGTTTTATCTCATGCGTTTACACCTGTTTATGTGTGATGGAGAGCCGATTACAAGGAGAGATAGGATAGTGATCAGATCACAATACCTGGATATACCCTTGGATTAACAAGTATGCATGTTAATCCAAGGTATAAATAAGACCACACAGTCCCACACATGGGTACACTTATCATTTGCAAGTGATGTGTCTGGACCACAAAGAGCAGAAGGATAAGTGCTGAGTGAAGGGGCACCCACTGTCCAAACAAACAATGTGGCCTGTTACAGAGGCCTGTCTGATTATACCTGCGTGTGTGTGCGTGTATGTGTGTGGTACTGTATAATTTTTGGTTTCTTTTCCTGAACTTAGCTTTTTTGTTGCTTGAATTGAAGATCTTGTCATGAGGATTTAGGGCTTGAGTTGCCAGTAAATCCTTGTTGTGATGTTTTTCTTGTACTCAGAGATTCTGAAAATCAGTTGTTAACATTCCTCCAAACACATGGTTAAAGCCCTGTCCACTTCCATCAGTTTTATCCTGAGCCTCCACAGGTGTCTGTGGTGCTGCTCCACAGACTGCCTGAGCCATCATAATACATCAGAGTGCAGCACGGAAGAGTGGCAGCACCAGTCCTGTGCCAGCTACAGTACAGTCCCGACCCTTGGGCACCGAGACGTGCTAGATACTTAGATCATGTGCTAGATGCCAGGCTGGGTTTCTTACGGGAGAGCAGCATATTTTGTCTGCATGTGGACCCCCACTGGGTTCTTTTTTAGAGGGGTCAGAATTCAGACGATCAGGACAGAGTGTTTGGATGACTCGATTGGCCAGAGGGGGATAGCAGAAAAAAAAAGAAGTGGACGTACCAGACCTGGCAGTTGTTAGCTTGATTTGATCTGTAGTTTGGTCCCTGCTGGTGCCTTCTCCCTGCTGTTGCTCACGAAACTGTTCCGCCAAAAACCCTCTCGTCGCCATGGCACCTCAGGCCCTGGCATGATTGATACATTGTCACATTATCTTATGACAGCAATGGTGGAGAGAGAGTGTTGAGGGCTGATACTGAGAAGTGGCTGGGGACTAGCACAAAGACAGACACACAGGCGCACACAGAAAAGCACGTACACACATGCCTGCACACACGCCCTGAGGAGCTCTAACACACACCAGCTGTGTAATGGAGGTAGATTTTGGCC
>OMNV01006855.1:96795-120891 GCA_900303265.1 Brotula barbata
TTCTCCAAACACTGGGGAAAGTGCTGTGGAGAAGATCGCTCACTCCTCTCCACTTGCGCACCTCTCCACAGAGTTAAAACAGCTAAACGTACTCTCCCTGTTTCCCCATTAACACCGGCATCCATTTCATGGACAGGTTCACTCACACACTGATGCCACTACATGGTAGGCTGTCCGCGCTGCACCCAAACAAACACTCCTGCACTTACATATTGTATGCAGGCGCAGGGAGTGAGGAATGACGGGGTTGGGAAAATGTAACATTGTTCCCCAGTAATCTTGATTTCTAATGCTTGTTATGTATGATATGTAATATCAATAACTTGTGGAAATAATAGTTACAATTTTTGGAAGTAATTAGTACTAAAAATGTTAAATCACGGATTTGCTTATTACTGCATTTACCCACATGATTTGACTTGTTCCAAATGCATGCTGGGTAAAGAAGGTATTTAATGTCAGTTTTGCCTGGACGATGAGAAGAGTTGCAGCTTGGGCAGTGCAGGAAAAGGAAATAATACATGATTTCTTGCCTCTTTTCTGTAGAATGATAGAAAATCACATACAATTACTGCTGGTCTTCACAGCCTTTGTACTGAAATTCACCAGAGAGCGGAAATTTCAGAACTTCACACCCTCTTCACTACCTACTAATCATTGTCTCTGAGTTGACAGTCAATGGGATTTACAGTGAGCCACAGCCAGCAGTGACCCACCAGTGTTTGTCCACATGGGTGTGACCCCTTTGCGGATCAGGTCAGAGCAGGCATGGTAGGAACGACCGGGGCGAGGATGATGGGTGTCACACCACGTCAAATGTCAATGCTCAGGCATTCACTTGACAGCTGGCTGACATTGAGTTTAGGAACATCTCTTTAAAAACATCCAAAACACTCTATTTGATCTATCCTTTAGTTGCAGCATCATATATATACTTTATATATAGTGCCAAGTGTACAAACTTCTTTTTCTCTGACATTTATTGTTCTTGTTTTTACTTTGTTTATTATTTGTCAGCTGTATTGAATCAGCTCAGGCCAGTATAAAATCACTGAGAGCGTCTGTGGCCCACTTTAAAGGTGGATATTCATCCACCTCCATCTCTCATACTGAGAGGTGGAGGCTAATCTCTTTGGGTACCCCCTAACCCCCTATTGCCTGTCTTTCCATTTCCCGCTCCCCCCCCCCTTCTCCCTTTCTTCCCTCCTTTCCCCTCTGGAGGCCTGCATTAAACATAAAGACTCTGCATGGATGAGTGAGTCAACAAATTACCACAGCCAATAAATGGGAGAAAATGATCTGCCCCTCTATATGCCATCATTTTCCCTCCCTTTTGCCTTCCCCTTTCTCCCTCCCGCTCTTCCTCCCTCCTTACCTTACTGTCCTCTATTAGGTTATTGTCGCAGGCTTTTAAATAAACATGATCTTAGCCTGACTGTCTCCTTATTGCATTTAGTTAGAGCATCCCTTCTCATGCTTGACTGGCTGTGTCCATCAACTCACGGGGGCCTGACCTGCTGCAAAATCTCAGCTAATACACACGAAACTGCTACAGCTGCTGGTCTAACCTTTGAGTGTCTCCTAAGGAGCACATTGATATTTGCACTTAATAAAATTATGCCTACCAGGAGAATATGCCGCTGACATTTGCCATTTGTCAAGTTGCGGTGGCAGTGATGCTTTATGAGTCATTAGTGTGTGTTCAGCCGTGTGTGGGTACCGTCAAGAGTTGCTTAGCCTGTGGTAGTCTTTTCATGAGATGAGTCTCTGTTAAGATTGTGTTTAACTACTACATGACATGAAAGATGTCTTTTCACCCCTGTACGTGGAGAACACTAGTTTTACTGTTTCCATCTTGCACACAGCATGAAGTTCATCTCACCTCTATTCTAATAGTGTCACATACAGTATGTAGCTGTCAAAATATTTTTTAAGTTAAACATAAGCAGTTTTCCTGTATTTTTCTACTGTATTGCATTTCTTTGCAGAAACCTGCCAACCAAAGTCATGGACAGATCCGTGAGTTTATTTAGGAGCCGAGAAATAGGACCCATTAACACATTCTCCAAGTAGGGAAAACGCACGTTAATGCAAAATGTATGCAAATAGAAATTAAATCCAATGCAACTCCAGGGGTTAAATTTGTGTTTTTGCTGATGTTTGAAGCGCTCAACTCAGACCAGTGGTGCCAAAATGTTAATACAATAGACTATTAATATTAGGGATATTGCCATTTAAATTTTTAACTTTCTTTCAGACAAGAGAACAAGGAAGTACATACAGGAAATACATTATAAATACACACAGTGTAGTTTTACAACAAGAGAATGGAAAATGCTTTATTCGTGACCCTGCATTCTCCTCTGTTACAGTATAACATATGTTATGAAGTCAGTGTGTATTACAAAAGAGCTGCTAGTAGACTTTATGAACAAACTATAGTGTAGAATGGGAGGCACATTTACATCTGTGCCTATTTGGAGCAGCAGGGTGGGTGTCATGAGTGATGAGCCGAAAATTTTGATCGAGGCAGATGGGTTCAAGTTATTCATCATCCACTTTCCTGTAGTATCCCTGAGTAAAACATCAGCCACCTCCAGGTCAAACATTCTGTAACTGATGTGCAATGACCTCCATGAGTATCAGGGATGGATAAAGTATTGAGTTATGTGCCTGAACTGTATGTGAACTAAATTTCCTTTCATCTGACTTGAATATAAATCAATACTGCTCTGTAAAGATTAAATAAATCTAATAAATATCAATCTAATTCTATCAAAACTAAGTTTCTTTAAGCTCTGTCTGTCACTACCTTTTTCACACAGCACATTCAAGAGGCTGAAAGCTTCTGCAGTTTTTGCTGGGCAGCTAACATTCTTTATTTGTGTGCCCTAACCATAGAGAGGAGAAGTGATGCTCTTCCATCTCCCACCAAGAGACTGTTTATAACAAAATCTGTCTGCGCCTCAGTGAGTCTGGATCCCTTGGCTTCCATTACTGTTCACCACTGCCGTATGGTAAGTCCAGTCATTTATATGCTGGATGTGGTAAGTTAGTAAACTTGGACAACAATCCTTGAATTCTACAATTCTATATTTTGGCTGTGTGTGTGTGTCCATGTGTCCAGAAAGGCAGACATCAGTAATAATGACTGTGTGGAGAGGCACGATTCTTGCAGGCCGCTGTAACTTCATCCTCAAGGGCAGGGTAGAACTTGAAAAACTTTTTGATTGTATTGCACACTTACTGATGGGTTGCAGTTATAAAAGAAGCTATGCTATCTAAATCATTTGGACCAGTCCCCAGCGTGAACATCAAATAACAGCAAATATCAAAGTCCTGTTTTTAAATTTAGACTTGCACTGTCTTAAAATCATAGCCGTGTGTGGCCAAGCAGGAACCAAAGTGTGTAACATTACACAGTCCACAAAGGACACTGAGTTTCACTTGATGTTCACTTTGATATTGTTAGATTTTGTTTGCACTTGTGTGTGCATCTATGAGTGTGTGTATGCGTGGGTGTGTGTGAGCCCGCAAACACAAGATATTACAGTTGAACGGAGTGGGAGGGAGAGAGCGAGATCCCTCAGTTGTGCAAAACGGTGTTTGAGGTGGATTTAGGAAATGTGCAAAATGGGTAATGTCACATGACTGGTCAGCCGTTGTTGGTGTCACAACAGTTCAAAAGTTGGCTTTGACTTTCTGAGATATTGCAGCAAATGACTGTCTGAATGTATATGCACTACGACTTCCCGAATTCATGCGTGAGCTCTCGCCCATATGTATGGCGCTCGTCCTTGTCACGTGACCCGTGCTGCGTGCATTAGAATAATTGCATTTTTGTGTCTGGACAGCATGAAATATGTTCATTACAAGCTAACAGTCACAACTTTCCTAATTGAAACAAATTCCTGATATCCTCTCCCCATTCATGTGGTGAAGTGTTGCGCTAATGTCAATTTGAGTGCATTAAATATTGGTCCACCTGAGGGCGCTGTTGTCACATGCACTTCGTAGTGTAGCCAGTTGAGACTTCGGCACCTTGAAGAAGTAAGGTGTTTTTCTGATTCATCCAGCGGTTTGTAACAGGCTGCCCCTGCTCCTGCCAAGAGTTAGAAAGAAACTCTCGTGTTGGAATGAAGCCTCCTTTAAGTTTTTAGAATTTATCTCAGATGGCCAAGGAAACTTGTATTGTTTTGGGTTCGCAACCTCAACTTCTTCTACTCTATTTATTGGTGGAAGATGTAGCCCATGTCAACATCTGACTCTACTTTGCTTTAGGTAGCCCAGTTAATTCGCTCAAAACCAGTTGACGGAAACGCACCTCATTCTGCCTAATTCGCTTTTTCTTTTTTGCAAAATTTTCAAAATTTAGTCTAAAATTTGCTTGCCATCTGATGGAAACATGGCTACTATCTACTGTCTCCGTTCCTTTGGCTGTGTGTCAGGGCTTGCGCTCTAATGACCAGGTAGGACAGTAGGAGGAAGGGGAGGAGTAGACATACATTATGAATTAAAAAATGCATTAGAATATCTATTTTATGTATAGATGCTTACTGAGTTGAGGACATCTGAGAACCATGGCTTCTTCAGCTTGATATTGGATTACGGCAGTGGGTTTTGTGCTCTTTGTTAGATTTGATAACAAACTCACAGAATACCTCTTAATGTGATGGGGAACACAGAGAGGGAAGCATTGGCCAGCCAGGCATTTCACTTAGTTGTGGATTTTTATAAAAGTACAGGAAATGGTTTGTCGGTAGCTCTTTATTACTGAAACATAATTATAATTATTATTTAACCAATACAATAATACTGAGTTATTATTGTCGTTGCAACTCTTATGTTACACCAACAAATCTTAAAATCCCCTTGCAGTGTAGTGCGCCTGGTTTCCTCACAATGTCACATTTTCTGCTCGCTCACACACTCCATATGCAGCCATGCACAATTTGACATAATTGCAGAGCTTAAAAACACAAAATTAAAGGTAATGTCTTACTGAGTTCTATGGTCACATTAAAAAAAGCTGTCCTAGTGATCTGTAAGATTCTGCTCCAAAGTGAAATTTATTAGTTTGAGCTTAGCACCCCCTACAGGTAGGCATTGTTACCTGCTAATAATAGCCTTAATGCTTAAATAGAAGCATAGGATCTCATTGTTCCCCTTTCACTGCAATTACAGGCCTTTCTACTTTGATTGGAGGGTAATTGAATTGGTTTGAGCCTGTATGATTTCATTCCTTGTATGCCACTCATATTCCAATCTTGGCTCCGGATCAGACAAAGCCTCCCAGTAATTAAAGAAGCGAAAGCCAGGTGTACAACCGGGGGAACTGGGGAAGCATAGCTAGATGAATGGTGCTGATTAGGTGTTTAGTGAAAATGAGAATTTCTGGCTCCAACACAAAGTACAGTCTCATTGAGTGTTCAATGGGGTGGCAATTGACTGCCATTGATGATGCACATGGGGTAACAAGGCCTGAAAATCGCTTTCCACATTCGTCACATTCACAAAGGAACGACGGAATGGAAAATAAAAGAAAGCAATCTAAACAAATATATTTCAAGCATGAAACAGGCTTTTAAATGTAACATTTGAGGGAGGCTGTTCATGGTAATCAGGTTGGAAACTGTCCCAAATAAAACAAAACAACAACTGTAGTTTATATTTGTGGGATGGTTAGATCTGAGATCAAGCTGTCCGCTCTAGAAGAAAGAGGTCAGCTTGTTTCCTGGTGAGATTGTTTTGTACTTTGCATGTTATTGTAACATATCAGCAAGTAGCATGAGATGCTTACAGTACCAGCAGCTAATACTGCAGGTCATAGTTCATATTGTGGTCTTCGGTGAACAACAGCTGTGGTCATGTCAAGGTCAGCATACTCGGAGCGGCATCGCTCGGATACGCGCCAATTTCTCGAGTGGAAAATGAGAGTTTTTTCTCCCTTCATTGAGACTAAAATGGATTTTAATCAACACATTATGCTAGTTGTTAATTGCTTTTGCCGCCTGCTGCTAAAATAATTTGCTACTTTTTTATTGTAGTAGTAGCCATCTGTTTCAAAACACAGGGACAGGATCAGGCCTGGACCTGGGGTGGATGTTGACATTAGATACAGCCGGCTAATTTGCACCACCACCACCTTATTTATGAGGCTAGGAATGTGTGGAAAGGAGGGAAAGAATGACACAATGTGTTGAAATGAATTATAAAAAATAAACCAAATGTTAATCTTCAAAGATACATAAAAGTACGATTATCCTAAAGCATCTCCACACTTCGTGTTCTTGTATTTTCTAGCATCCATCAATACGAAATTATCCTAGACTATTTTGGAATGCTGCGGCCCTGTTCATGTCCCTTGAATTGCTGCAGACAAACACTTTCAGTCATGTCTGACAGACCAGAGCAAAGAGGATCTTAGTGAGAGGAAGCCCTCACCAACTCTGGCACATATTTGCTCTAATCTGATCTGATTGTTGAGGCACACATTACCACGGTAATATTTCCTCTGCTCCTGCTCATCCTCCTCTCAGCTCTTTGGTTTCTGTCTGACCGTGCTCTTTCTCTTTGGTTATCTGTCTCCTTTACTGAAGGTAGATCAAAACTTTACAGTAATGGTGTGCTGGAGTTGGTTTAAAATGGACATTGTTGCCATCTAGTGGCACCCACATGACTTCTTTCTTTTTTTTGTTGAAATTATTGCTTCCATACACAGTGCTGTAATTGACAAGGACTCCAAATATCTCTTGATGTACTCAAAAATTTAGTCATGTCAACTGCAGTGGCTCTGTCTATATGCTGTCTTAGGCCAGCATTGTTTTGTACATCAGTTTATTCTTAGATTAAGTAAAAAACTGAAAAGAGAATATTCATGGGATATACATTAGATCTCCACCTTGCCTGTAAAATTGTCTTGGCCAAACAGTGTTGATTGTCAGAAATGTCAGTTAATGCCTGCCCTGTTAGGTTTGATTAGGCTATTGCATGATTGTGTTCTCTTTTGTGAATGTGAATCTTTAGCCCAGTCGAAGTTGGACAATAACAGAAGTCATCACAGTGAACCAGGCAACCCGTCTGCACCCCTACACATTGATTGAGAATGAAGACTCTTAAAGGTAATATGGGCTCCAATTTCTCATGCATATTGTACTTTTGCACCAGTGTCTGTGGTGATCTTTTACAGTAAGCAGATGAGCAGTTTTTGAGTGGATGCCATGATGCTGCTTCCAGGGTTTGAAGGCGACGTCGCAGCAGGAGGGGACCGAGCCATCAAAGCCATCATGTACTTTAATTACAGGTAATCTGGACTCTCAGACACCCTTATACTCCCTCAGCTCTTAAGAACTTCCTCCCTAATTACCAAAGTGCCTCAATTAGGCCCCAAATAAGCAGTGGACATGCACAAGAGAAAGATGGGCAAATTACTATGGAGAGGGTAAAAACAACAGGCCATGTAAGAGCCAGTGTGATGCAGAGGCAATTAAAAGACAAAAAAAAGTGTTCCACCACTCAGGGCGAAAATGAGGAAAGAGAGAAAAAGCCCTTTGATGAGCGAGTTCTGAGCTAAGTGGAGCTTAAGAGGGGACGGCGGAGGAGAAGGAACAAGGAGAAAAGAGAAATTAAAGACAGTTGATTGGCAAGAGGACTGATGTCACACTGTTTCCCTACAGGACCATATGTCGGGGAGCACTCAATCATCGAGAGCCTGAAATGTGTGAGTAAGTAGACGTCCCACAGGCAGCTGATTCTCTACACTCTCCCTGCTTTTCCACACATTCATTATCTAGCCAACCCCACACACTCTTTGTGAAACTTACTGGGCTTTTGAATGGACAAATGAAGACCGTGTCTCCTTTAATGGGCTAATTCTCTGTCTAACAAGGACGCTTGTTAAGGGGAAATGCTCGAGCTGCACCCAGCAGTATGATTGTGAGCATGTTAGTCAATTAGCTCAAATTTAACCCTGACCAAATCGCTTGATGAATTAACTAGAAAAAAATATGTCACCTAGGTGCTGAAATGATTGGCTGACTGCCGGATCCGTCTGCTGGAGCCGTCTCCTTCCGAGCACCCACGCTGGCCGTGTAACTGAACTCATCTAGATGAGGAACTGTCACCATTACAAAGAATTTATAAATCTATAGCAATGTCTCAGTATTGGTGTGTATTTTATGTAAAAAAAGAAAAAACACAAGAAGTGAGGTAAGCATTTGGCTTGTCATAACGTAAATGATGTCTCAATTCCTGATTAGTATTTAGCCAGTAGAGGGCAGTGTTATTCAGAGTAGGCGTTGAAAGGAGCAGACGTGTGCCAGCGAATCATTAAATGACATCTGTCCTCATCCTAACCTATTTTTATCCATGATAAAAGGACATTAAATTGTCCCTTTACTAATTATGATCAACCAGGAAACCCCTTTAGGGGCATAGATCATAAAATGTATGGATATTATGTTTTGTGTGACGTAAATGATTTGATACGTATTTGACATGAACATTGCTGAAAAGAAGAGCAAAAAATATCTTGCTCTCATATGCCTAAACAATATAGGCCTTTATTACAATAATTTAATACTTTACAAATCAAAATGTATTCATAGTCATTTACAAAATATATATATATATATATATATATGTTTTTATAATAAGACAATAGCATGTGATAGAGAGAAATCTTAATTACATTCACAATAATAAATGTAGATTTAAGCTTTCATTTGCTTGTCCCACAATAATTAAAAACAAGACATCTGGATTTTAACGTGACTAAAAGTAATTGTACATTTAATAAATACGGAAGATCAGAGCGAACATCATTGGCACAGTAAACATGGATTACGAAGAGAACAGAGACAAAGCATTGACGCCACAAATGAAAACATTAACACGATTGCCTTTGTTGAATAATGGAATGAAACGGCAGAAGACAACAAAACAATAATACATAGAGTAGCAGCTTTTTAGTTCCTTTCATAAATCCAACATAGAGGCTCTTCCTTTTCACCTTGTAAGAACGTTAAAAATAGCTTTTCCATCTACATAGCCTGCTTCAACACCCTGCATAGAGCAATTAAAAAAGAGCGGAAAAAAGACAGGCCCCCGGAGGAGTGAGTTATCAACAGTCTGAACGGACTAGAAGTCTGCTTTCTCACCAATGCCAAACTTGGATAGAAAATTATTTAAAAATCCTTCTATCCACTGATGGTTGGAGATCAGAAGCAGACATTTCAATCGCATTTTCTTTCCTTTCAGGCTGCCTTTCATCTCTAAATGTCAATAAGGTCATCGCCGCTTTCGTCGCTCTCCACGGTCAGCTGACGTGTCCACCATTTCTTCACCTCTGATCCCGAGGAGGCCTCATCATTCACCGGGTTCATCTTGCACACAATGGACTTGACACTGGTGCGACCTAACACAGTAAATGTACAAACTTCACTTTCATTCACTTTCAGATGATCCTTGTCTCATTAGGAATTAAAACACTGTTTCTTTCATAGTGGGTCACATATTATCAGTTCTATTTATAGAACATCCTGTATGGCGTGTACAGACCTGCAGGCAGCCGCCACTGTCCCAACTTCCTCTGTGGACGACCCAGGTCCCCGGAGTCCTGCCTGTAGCCTCCTCTGTCTGACAACGTCGGGCTCAGTAGCTGCTGGAGTCCACTCATCTAAACAAAGAGAGGAATTCTGTGTTACGCCAGGATAAGTGCACACCTGCAGATTATATGACGTGTTTGCGATGCTTCAAGCTGTGAGTGTGTGCTGGTCTGTGTGCACGTGTTGGCATGTGGTGGTTTACCTCAGGCTGCGAGGGGTTGTCCGCGTTGTGAGCATTGTGGTCTTCACTTGGCACTGTGGTCTCGATGCTGGGGGGGTTTAGGAGGCGGCTCAGCTCCTGCTGCTGGCTCTCTCTCAGACTATCGACGATGCTGAACGATTGCTGTTTCTGCAAGTACACGGAGACGTGGTGAATGGATGTGTGTGTGTGTGTATGTGTATTGTTAAATAACCAGAATTTGAATTAATATAAACAGTAGATACTGATATTGAAATTGTTTGACCAATGCACAGCCCCAGGAGGAGGAGGTGTGTGTGTGTGTGAGAGAGAGAGAGAGAGAGAGACGAACCGCCCGGATGCGCTTGAGGCACTTCTTCAGCCACATGCGTATGGTCTGCTTGGCCACCTCTTCTTCAATGGTGTACTCCAGTTGTTCTCTGGCCAACAACTCCTCCAGCTGGAGAGACTTCCTAATGTCCACTGAGCGGTATGATAGCATGCTGAAAGATAACGGAGACTTTTGTAAGCAGAGCTGGTCACTGTAACTACAGATAGAATGGACAGTTCAATTCAACTATTAGAACTCTGAGACGGTGTAAATTCAGTAAATGAAGTTCTACACCAGAGTTCAAAATAGAGCCACACCTGAAACTACACCCACTGCCAACGACGACATGCATTTACCCTCACTCTCTCTCCTGTCATTGTTTCCTCTCTCCAGGCCCCAACTTGGACATCCAACTGCATCCAAACTTGTCTGATGTCCACCCAGAATTCCAAAGCCTTCTACATCAGACCTGCGCTAACTGTGGCCCACGGACCAATGCAGGCACTCAGGACCCGAATGTGACATGAAGCACATACGTATGTGAGAAAAGCTCCACCGCGGCCATCAACAAATACAAGCTGCGATCGAGGCTGACTGACACCCGTTAGCAGCCAGGCCTTCAGATATCAACGACAGGGATGGAACCAGACACGAAGAGGAGTCGGCACCACAAATAAATAGATCTCACACGGAAGAAAGTTAAGTTTATGTACAAACAAATTCAGAACCATTGTAACTTTCTGTCGCACGCTCTCTCTCGCTCTCTGGCTGGCTCGCTCGATACTCTCTCGTTTGCTCACGCTCTCACTCGCTGTCTCTCTTTCTCTCTCTGGCTCGCTTGTGATCTTTCTCCCTCACCGTCTCGATCGCTCTTACTGTCACTCGCTCTCTGTCTTGCTCTCTGACTAGCTTGCTTGATGCTCTCTCGCTCCCTGTCTCGCGCTTTCTCTCTGGCCTTCTCGCTCTTTCTCTCCCTCTCTCTGACTTGCTCTCTCTTACTGTGTCTCACTCTCTCTCTGATTGGCTCGCTCGATGCTCTCTCGCTCCCTGTCTCGCTCTTTCTCTCCCTCTCTTTCTCCCCCTTGCTCTCTCTTACTGTGTCTCACGCTCTCTCACTCTTTTTCTCTGGCTTTCTGGCTCGCTCTCTTACAGTCTCTCTTGCTCTTACTGTCGCTCTCTCTCTAGGTGTCCTCAAATCATAATGGTAAACAAAATAAATATTGGTTTTGCAAATAATTAAATGTGTGCATTTCTGTGCGTTCATCAATGCTGGCTGGCACACATTACATTCCTGTATTTGTGTGTGTGTGTCGTTCAGTGGTCACCTGAGCACATCGTGGAACGTCACGTCTCCCCCACTGTGCAGTCGCTCCATCTCATAGCACATGTGTTTGAACAGTAACTTGTCCTTGTCCAGGTCCACCTCCAGCCTGCCTCTGAGCAGACGCAGCAGGAACTTCACCCTGGACGTTGTGATGACACCCTGACAAGACAGACAGAGGTAGGTTGAGACAAGACACGGTGACCTAAATGCATCTGGAAGGGAGCGATCGCTGGAGTCTATTTCAAATGGTCAAGATCCAACTTTTGTTCCAATCATGACTTAAACTGCAAATGAGTGAGGATGATCCCCTCATCAGACACACAATCCGCTCCATGCAGATGTTGGAGATATACCTCTGCCCTGATGGCTTCCTATTTCTTTAATGCTTCACGTTAAATTGTGCTTTGTTTGATCTTTTCTATCTTATTTTCTGCGCACAGCTCATCTCAATCTCTCACCTCCCGTTTGTCATCAACCATGTTCCAAATGATCTGGAAATGTCTCAGGTCGTTATAGCTCAGCAGCTGGTCCTCCTCGGTGGAGTAGAACAGAGAGAAGTTCTCCACAATGATGGCTGCAGCGATACAAAGCACACACTGTTAATGTTCCTATACGGCTACTGCACAAAAATAGGAAGGGATGCGATCAGTTTGACAGACAGCAATAAATTGATACAGGTTGTTGGTGAGGTGTCCAGAGGGCTGAGTATTGATGTGGCAGGAGAAGAGCGACGTATGACGTGAGTTAAGGTGATGAAATGTGTGTGTGCTTCTCAGATGTAATGAGGAGCAAGTTCATCTTTTGAATGGACGCACATACTCACCCACGAGTAAGTTGAGCATGATGTAGGCTATAATGACATAGAAGGAGCAGAAGTAGATGAGGGCTCCAGCATAGTTGCCACAGTCAGTTTCCCAGTAGCGATGTTTATCTGGGGTACAGAATGGGGGCTGAACCTACAAACAAGGACAACCCAAAGACATCTTAAATCAACATGAGGCTCTCAACCATCATTTGAAGGATCTGTGAAAATATGACAATATACGGTATTTTCGCTGTGTGCTGTTCATGTGAGTTTGACTGAGTCGGTGGCCAATCTTACCATGCAGTCATGCATGATTTTATTCCAATCTTCCCCTGTGACAATCCGGAAGAGTACGGTGATAGCCTTTCCCGCTGTGGAGAAATTGGCATGCCTACCAATCGGAGAGACGTGGAAATATGTATTTCACCGGGTCAACCGAAAAGAGCAACACGGTGAAGTGCAAATAAAGAGTACGTTGAATCCTTACCGATTAATGTTCTCTCCATATTTGACAGTCCCAAAAAGAACGACACCAGCAAATGCATAGCAGAGGAGAAGAAGAAACATGCCCACGATGATGAAGAAGCTCTTATACATGCTGACCACCACAGTCAACAGCAGCATCTTCAAGGTCACCTAAGTCACACACACATCCAGAATAATAATTTGTCACATCTTGGCTAAACACACTTCATTGGGATTAAAAAATAATAATATACTCACATGCTTCCCACATATAGTAAAGAATCTGAAGACAATCACACACGTTCCCATCATGTAGGTATAGGCATTCTAAAAGGGAAAGTGATTACCGAGTAGATAAGATATCATTTTCATCTTGTATTTCTTTAAAACGTGTATTTTTATGTATTCTGTCTAACCAGTAAGGCAAAGTGTAAGATTATCCAGATGACGCCCAGCGATGTGACCAGCAAGTCATAGCGATTCCGTCGACTCTGCCAGTAACCAGCTGGAGACATGGCTATCAGCTTCATGGTCACCTAGGTAACCATCAGCACAAATTACAGTACGAACAGCCATGTAGATGAAGAGAATGCTATGAAAGTCAACTCTTGAAAGAATAACAGAGGAAGAAGGTAGCACGTTCACCTCCAGAACAAAGATGAAGGTGAAGACGACTGACATTGTGGCGAGGGGAAATGTCACTTGATCATCTACGTCCCACTGAAGAAAAGAAGGAAACGCGTACACAAAAAAAAAGTTAAATTGAGTACTTCAGATGCATAACAATGTCAGCCACCAAGAGCTGGAAGAGGATCTAAAATGTGACAGTCATTGTAACACTGTAGTTAATATCTGTATATTTACTACATACTATTTAATGCAATTTTTTTCCCTTTTGTCCTCCAGCAGGTCATGTGTAGAGGGGATCTACTTAGACATGAATCGGACTTATCTTGAAATAAAATGCCACATTTGACCAATATACTGATGATTTTTGTTTGTGTTTGGTACCTTACCTTCACTGAGAGCAGCACAGATTGCGCCAACACCAGCACAGCAATACCCCGCTTGAAGAAAGGATGCTGGGTAATGTCATACATCTTGGCTCGGAACCCCCCGTTCTCTGTCAGGGGAAAAGAAGATCATTAGTAAAACCGGCAGACATTTAAAGAAGAGTGAACAAGATAACAAGGGAACACGTGTTACTTGAAGTCAGTGTTGAAGTCCGTATGACCATGGCTACTTCAACTCTCACAGGCTTAAATCTGTTGAAGTGACACTTATTTACCAGCAGATGGCACTCTTACTCTAACTGGGTAATTCACATTAAAATTGGAATATCAGCTCTCCATGATTTACACACATTTATGTACGCGACTACATTGTGTTACATGGTGATTCAGAAATGTATTGAGTTCCAATTATGTCATCTGATGCAATAAACTTCAGTTTGTGTAGACAAAACATAATCAAACATGGGTCTTCTTTAATCCGCTCATCTAAATGATTACAGCAAGTTCACGTCACTGAAAACTATTGTTTGGCTCCTCCTTAAATGGGTAAAATGCATGTGATAATATCTAATGATCATCAAACAAACAGGAAAATCTTAAGACGAAACACGATGAAATATAGATTTAAAGCCTTCAGCTGTAAGGCTTTAACTTGAAATAACAAATTGGATCACAGATCTAATATTTATCAACACTGATATCTGATACACTGTCTGATTGACGTCTGAGGCACTTTGAGTCGGGCTATAACAGCCAGCTGAGTGCTGTAATGATCGGCTGGTTGTGAGAGAGAGGAACCATCGCCGAGGGCTTTTGGATGTGGATCAAAGTCCGGTTGATAACACTGGTATCAACAAACTGCTGACTAAAACTGTAGCCATTGATTTTGTGTTAGTTCTCGGCCTGAACATCACTAACAAAACATTTCTCACACTGCCTCTGAGGGCCTTGCTCCGCTCTAACTGTTCTAATCACAGAAGCCAAGAGTACAGTAAACAGGTGATTATAAAGTTTAACAGTCATTAGCATGGTAGCACAAAGACAATTCAGGTTTCTGTCTAACCATAAATCTGAATTCAGTGAAGATAAAAATTGTAGGCCTGATCCGTCCAGATTCTCCGTCTTAATGTGCAAACTTTCCATCTGTAGACACAAGATGACTAATGAATACCACACGGATGAAGATGAGAAATCTTTCCAACATCTCCCCCAGAGGAAAAACTACGACTCATTAATCACACAGGTGTTACATGATCATATACGCCAATACACACATTTCTGTACTTGTGCCTGTGAGTGTGGAAAACCAGCTGAAGCGTTTCAGTGATTATTCCCTTTTCTGAACATGACTGAACGTGTACTGAAACGCTGGGCATACCTGGACGAGGGGGCAGGTGCAGAGGCTGAGCTATTTTCAGTCGACTCTTCAGGTCCTCCCATCGTCTCTGGTCTACGGTGAGCAGAGCGGTGCCCTGGCGGTGGGAGACACAACACACACTGTCTAAAACCAGAGGGACTAAAAATCCTGGAGTTAACTGATAATCACTGCTTCCGTCTCTTACCTTGTTTTCATTGAAGTTAGCAATGACGACGCCTACGAACAGCGTTAGTCCAATCATACAGCCCAGGAACACAAAGACATGGATGTAGATGCCATGGATCTACAGGCACAGATGGAAACATGTCCAGCTGAGTAACGGTCATATTTACAATGTTGGATGTCAGAAATGAAAGAAAAGACTCCCTACCGGTCCAACACGATGAATAATGACATCCCTGACTTCCACCCAGCCTTTCAGTGACAGCACTTCAAACAGAGCCAACATGGCGTTTCCAACGTTGTCAAAGTTGAAATTGCGAGGGTTGGCCCTGGAGAAAGACAGCGTTAAAATGTGCAGTAAATGTATAACATTTCATAAGAGGGAACTAATAAATCAGCAAGCTGTCATACCAAACTCTGGGTACCCAGAAACCAGGCTTCTTCTCCCCGGGCCTCAGTTTCAGGTTGAGGTTTTTGGAAACGCTGACATTTATTCTGAAGATGCCATAACAGTCTTCCTGCAACCACATACATGAAGTTGTAAAAATAGTAATTCTGGGTTTAAAAAAAAAAAAAAAAAAGATTAAAATGAAATAACACATAAAAAATAATAACAACAAACTATTCTTGTCTGAACACAGTAAATGAATAAGAACCCCTGAACCGGCAGCTTTGTTAATCGTTATTTTTCAGGCATTTTTGACAACAATAGATACACTCATAGATAAACAAACTCAAACAATACACTAACCAAATACTATGAACCAGTGGTAGCAATCTAATTAGGAAATGAATTGTAACGTAACAATTTCTGCTACCTCAACGGCCGGTTAATAGATAAGATATTAAACCACTGATCTATCTATTGATCTAAGGAGGGAAACCTCTTCTACAGTTCAATCTGTGGTTCTCCTTCAGGCTGTGTGAAACAGGATGAGGTGGTTTACTGAGCAGATTATGTTTGCTGCCGTACCCGTCTGAGGATATGGGGGTCGTTGCACTTGGCGAGCTTTCCAGCAAACAGCTGCACCCCGAAGCTTGCAAACACCAGCATTAGTGTGAGGAGCAGAATGGAAACCTGCAGGAGAATCAATCAAGAGGTTAGTGCAGACAGTCCAACGTAACCCAGAGCTTGAAGATTGGAGGGCAAAATGAGGATGTTGGGCTGGAGAACCGGGAGAGCTCAGGGAAAAACCAGGGGCCAGAATGACTGAACCTCTGACGTCTAATTTCTGATGCATTCAAACCTGGAGCAATGTGTGGTATTTATCAGGCAAAATCAGCGGGGAGGTGTATTTTGTGCGTCATTTGAAGTGGACATGTAGTGCGCTACGTGATGGTTTCCTTTCCAGGATTGTAAATCTGGGCCCACAGAGAGATTATTAGCAACTACAGCAGGCTGCCATGGAAATGAAGTGTATTGATAATGTCATAAAATGCTTTGTTAGCAGAGAAAATGGCAAGAATGTAACCACAAGAATACAGCTCAATAAAAGTGAACAAGATGTATTGGTGTAAAAGAGCCCTTCCCTGATTTTTCACACAGCATATTATGGTCTTTTCAAAAGATTTTAAATCCAACACGATGATTAGGAATGAAGGATCATCTACGTGTACATCAATATACAGCAGACAGCTGTCATTTCTTGGATTTTTCTCACACGCACTTGAACACACCAACAGACCTGCAGGGCTTTCAACTAAATCCATCTTTTCCACTCTAGCAATAATCAAATAATCATCGAATCGGGATCTATGCTGACTGTGATCAATCAAGCATGTGCTGTGTGTCCATATCTGTCTATGTATGTGTGTAACTCACAAGGAAAATCTCCTTGAATCCCTTGAGAACCTCCCGCACCACCTTCCTCATCTGGGGGACCAGCTTGAAGATCCTGAGCGGACGCAGGCAGCGCAGCATCATCAGCAGCTGAGCCCCAGACTCAGGAGGGACGTCAGGAGGCAGCCAGCACAGGAAGATCAGACTGACCTGCAGCACCCACAACAATGGAAATAATCAAAAAACTATTCTGACATCACACTGGGATGCTTACGTTACACAAACTGTGCAGGTGGAATTGATGTATTCAATACAAAATTACAATCTAATGTTTCTGAACAGCCAGAAACAAGCCCATTTTAAAGTTTTAGACTAAAAGCATGCTGGGGAATATGCCAGTTCTATTTCACAGTAAGGGGTTATTGTCTAATCTACTAATGGAAATTTGATGCATAGTAGAAATTGATATTATGGAAGAGAAAAAAAGTTTAACTTTTTCAAATAGATGCTGTAAAATAAGTCCTGCTAGTAAAGCAAATTAAGAATGAAATCGACATCAAACAAAGAAATGTGAGAAATTCATGTTACATTATATATACAGTATATAGACATACACACAAACACAAGTATATATGATGTAATTCAGCTAATTCTCTCACAGAAATAGTTTTCCTAACACTCTGTTGCTAACGCTACAAAATGTTGATCACATAAACATAAAGTGTGAAATCAGTCGGTCTGATTCTTAAATTACGCAAAGCCAACATATTCTCACAGTCCCATTTTCCTTTTTTTTATTCTCAAGATGAGCTGTCCATCAGGCCTCTCTTACAAGATAGATGAAGATGTCCATGACTCCTCCAAAGTCTCTGATGACGGCTGTAGGCGTGAAGAACAGACCGTCCGCCATGATCTTCAGGTTCAGCTCGATGCTCATGAAGATCACAAAAACGTATTCTCCAATCTGAAACAGGGAACAGGAACGTATGGACACCCGACCATTCTGCACCCACGTGCTCATTCATCCATAACACCTTTCTAATGTTAACACCTGCAGCGTGGGCGCCTGCATCACCCTGGTGAAGGGGGATTCAAACATCATGGAGATGCAGGAGCAGATGGTCACCACAATCATCACCCAGTCCAGATAGGTGACCAGGCCCAGGAGATCACTGCAGGAACACACACAGAGTGTATACAGAGCAATAATAGCTTCCATTTTAACAGGTCAAACCAACACATGGAGAGGGGGAGAGAAGAGCCATGTGTGGAAGGAGGAACGGAAAGGAGCTAATATAAATAAAAATAATGAATAGAAAATATGGTGCATGAGTTTATGTGTGTGTGTGTGTGTGTTTGTTTGTGTGGGTGTGTTGATGCCGACAGCGGCCCGATCTGCCCTACAGCAGCCTGTTTGTGAAAAATCCCTGTGCCTCCAGCAGTTTCCGATAAAGACGACTTCTCTGCTCTTAGCAGAATTACAATCAGGTTGCATAATGGGTGAAATCTATTTCACAGTTTTTCCTCTTTAGCACAGTTTGTGGGAAGCAAAGCGGGAAGGCAACAACTCACAGCATTAATGACTGTTTCAGGATGAACGCAGCCAGTGAGGAAATACTTACTAAAAGACTAAAAGACTTACTAAAGTTGGTGGTATTTGGTGTTCTTCACAGCTCCGGTGATCGGGTCCGTTTTGGATCTGGATACAAATTCATATAAATGAATAAAAAAAATGTTACCATGACAGATTTCTATAAAGCAGCAATATGTACTAAAGCCCCGCAGCTAAATGCCAAGTTCGGCTATGGACATGGACAAGATCATCCCTGACAGGTTGATGCCGCAACATGCAGCGACATAAACAAAGACCGAGCTTACGCGTTGAAACGAGCTCGCACAATCATCCTGCAAAAGTTCCTGAAGCGATGCTCGCGACCCACGATGAAGAGAGGCTTGTCAAAATAAGGATGGTTCTCCCTCAGCTCCTCCTCCTGGACTTTCCTGCTCAGTCACACAACCACAGAGACAAAACGAGTCCCTGCGTGTCCAACGTGGATGTTGCAGCTGACGTTAGGTGAAGGCGTGTTTGCGTGAGTACCGTTTCATCTCGGCCTGTTCCTTCTTTTCTTGGATCATCTTGATCTCGCTGTCCTCTCTCTGAGCGTTACGGTAGCGTACGGTGCTCGAATGCTGAGCAGAGGGTGAGACAAAGAAGGATGGATGGGAAGATTCTTTTTTCAACTATTTAGATCAGATCATCAGATTCTGTTCACTGGTCATCACGGGAGCACTTTCAGTTTTTCACTTTTTCAGTTTTTGTGGCTGTAGAACGTCACGGAATGTGACATCTTCGAAGGCTCGTTTGAGTTTGAAACAGTTCAACAAAACGTTCAGCGTGTGACTGAGTGTGTGTTCCTGCTTACGTCCTGGGTGAGTGTCTCCAGCGATTTCCCTCTGCTGATCCTCTGACTGGTGGAACCATGTCTCAGAGACCTGCCAACACAAAGAACACACGATAGAGGAAAAGAAAAGACAAGGAGGACTCACACAGTTCACGTTTGTGCGACGAGTGCGTGAGCGTGTGTGTTGTCGTGAGTCTCAGACCTGCGCTCTTGGCGTATGTGATGCTGGACGCTGAGTATGGAGCGTTCCTTTGCTGGCTGACCTTCAAAGGATCCACTTAGCATACGCTGTCTGGTACAGGCCCTGGGAAACACAACACGTGTGATGAATATAATAAAGCAGACGAACAGCAAACAAATCCACTGTAGTGTAAAAACGGGAGATAACAAGCGGAGAACATCTGATTATTTTTCTACCTGACGAGCCGTCTTTGTCCAACACCGTGTTTGAACCAGGTTTGAACCACCTTATCATTCCATTAGACGGTGTGTGTGACTTGGCTTTCCTTCTTGTGCTGGCTAATGGAGTCATGTACCAGAACAGAGCTAATGACACTATGGGCAGCTGCAGCGCGCGCGTGCGTGTGTGTGTGTATATGTGTGTGCCTGGACTCATTTATGGACACTTAGAGCCATTAGTTGTTTATTGGTAATAAGAATGCAGGGACAATTTGTATGTTGGACAATGTGCACAATCACTTTTGTGTTGGTGAGACAGCGAGCCCAAATTGTATGACCGCGCGCGTGTAAGACGGCGGGCCAGACGGAACGTGTTACGACTACTGATACGCTGTCTATCCTTCAGACTGACGGAGTGAGGGAGGAGGGAGAGCGAGAGTGAGCCAGATTGGACACGGTGCAGGCAAACTAATCTACACTTAGTGCCTGCTCTAGCGTGCTGAACAGCAAATCATCCATTTACATAATTGTGACAGTAAATGAATCTGAAGTGGGTCTGTGTGTAAGCCAATGTGAGTGCGCAAGAAAGAAGCACCGACAATAGCAGAGAGATCACCACTTCTAATATGAATCCACGTTATTAATTTCACCCGTACACACACACACACACACACACGGCCGGACTGCCGTGGACGGTGAATATTAAGTAGATTATTAAATAGATTCATTTAGTTTGGGGTCTTGGGGGACGGTGTCAATCAGGAGCCGGGGCGTGTGGTTTACAATGCAAAATCTGTAAGAATGAGATCGGCGGCGGGTGGGGGTGGGGAGAGGGGTCGTTAAAAGTGAGGTGCAGACTTTGACTTACCGGAGGATTTTATTGATCGTAGTTTCTTTTTCCAGGAGGTTCCTGGCTCTGATGCTAAATATGGACCTGCGGAGCTGAAAGAGAACAAACATGAAGGTCGGGCTGCTTTAGTTGGACGTGGAAGTCCCACTTTCTAATGAGGAGCTCCTGCCCCCACCGTGCATGCATGACTGCTAAGACTTTTTCTTCTCTTCTCTAATTTCTTACAGATTTGATGGAGTGGATGGAATTAATTCAGTTTTTCCCGTTTTTCTCTTTTAGGATGTTCATTATTTCCTGATTTCAGATCGTATATCTCACCCTGGATGAATATTCTGAAGCTCTGCTCTTGTTTTAAAGGACTTTATGGAACATAAAACCTGGAGACTGTTCCTGTTTTTAAGCTTCTTTTTTTAGGCAAGAGTCACTAATGCAGCACCAGATGACTGGATCATTCTATTATTCTGCCAATTTCCCAACCCACAGCCAATTTGTGTCCATGTTGAGTGCTTCATCCAAATGTGTCCCTCTGAACTCAGAAACTCATCAACTTTTAGTTTTTCAAAAACCTGGCAACCTAAACTTTGTTATTAGTTGCTTATTATTGTTCCCCCATAAACACAAACACAAACATAAAGTGAAGTTTGTCTTTACTGCAGCATTTCTTGTTGCTGTAGTCCAACTGTGTCTACAGAGACGCATTTGTCATTAATGTATCTGTGCGTGTGTGTGTGTGTGTGTGTGTGAGTGAGTGAATGAGTACGTGAGTGTGTAAATGCACCTTTTGGTCGATGTACTTGTTGTCTTCGATGGCTGAGCGTTTGGAATGGTCACAGGAGGATGATGAGGCTGAAGGGAGACGGCGGAACAAACAACTGGTGTCCTGCTGCTGCCGATCAATGAACTGCTTCATAAAGCTCTCCCTAAACACACACACACACGTACATAAACACACGCAGTCATCGTTAATGCATCTCCAAATGTTTAAAGATAAAATAATGAAACCATCACAGTCTTATCATAACTCCGTCCCATCTTAGATATTAAGCTGAAGCATATTTCAGTCTGAGCGATGTTCACTGCAGTCTGCCAGATGGGCTGCAGAGGGGGACGTCTGGGGGGGGCAAAGGACCCAGCTGTGCAGTAATAAGCAGCTCGATATTAAAATTGATTATGAGGTCCTCCGTGTTGGATGCAGTTCAGTTCTCCTGCTAAACACCCAGTAAGTAACTTAATTCTCCTATAATACGGACTACATTTATCAGGACAGGGTCCAACATGAGGTACTCTTGTTCTATCTTTGTGCAACGCAACAACAAACGCAGGTCCCTGAAAATTAACACACATTTTTGTGAAGTGTAGTGTAATCAAGTTAAGCGTAGGTTAAACATTTCACGACTCAAACATCCCAGAATTTGCAGTCTGATCTGATTCACCGTGTCATGTGTACCTGATCCTGGGAACGGTGAAATCCGATGGGAGCTTTGAGATCTTCACCATCTGAGGTCTGTTGGGAAACTTCTCAAAGATCCTGAGCCGTAAAGGGAGCTTCTCTTTGGTGTCAGCATTAGCTTCGCTTTGCTTGAGCTGAAGATGTGATGAGAGAGACAGATTAGGTCAAAGCACTCAGAAGGAAGAGTAAGAAAAGAGACAGTAAAGAGGGAAAGGAGCTACGTGAGGACGCGGGAGAGAGGAATCAGTGACCTGCACAAAGGGACAGAGGGAGGGGCACCACTCCAACGTGGGTTGAGTTCACTATGAGGTCCGGCAATTTAGGAACTGCACAAAATTACGGTCAGTATTCATGGAGCAAAGTATGAAATGCAGATATTTTGTCAGAGTGCAGCTTCATGTTTCTACCTGATGATGGCAGCAGCACACCTACCTACTGGCAAACACACACACACACACACACACACACACATCACATTCAGCACAGACAACATTTAGCATGAGATCCCACTTACTTTCATAAAAGAATGGAGGAGGCAACGAAAGAAAAAAGAGAGATTACTTAGGAATGGCTAATGGAGGAAAAAGAAAGACAGTGACAGTTAGAACAACGTGCACGCATGCAGGCAGGCAGGCCAGTGCACGGCGGTGAAATAAAAAGACACGACAAAGGGAATGAAACCAATTACTTCCATTTAATTACATATGGGGGCGACTGATTAAAATTGCCTGGCAGGTATTCTGCGTCTGGGTGCCTAGAGATAACCCCTGATGCATTTCAGATTAGGCCTGGAGGTGAACTGCATTTTATCATTCGGAGCAGACAACGTGAAACATATTGACTGGTGAGTGTCTCCGCGTCCATCTCGGTGTTTGTTGTCAGGGTCCCTACATATCCCTCTATCTGTGTCACGTCTGTTTTGCTATTTCTATTTTGCAATAGTCTGTAAGCTGCTGACTGAAGGAATGAGACGACTGACAGCGGTGGAATAGAAATCTGTCCATCCGATGTCTTTTTTAAGCAGACTAAAATGCATGCACATCTTTTCTATGTTGAGTGGGAGAATGTTGAGTGGCGTACTGTCAAAGATGGTATTATGCACCAGCGTTTGCTTGCCTAGGCTTTTTGTCTATAGACAGATTCCCCAGATAGACATGGAATGGAAACGAGGTGGGAAGCATGAGACCAAAATAAAGAAGAGACAAGCCAAGAGAGGGAGATATGAGATACGAGCACCAAGTGGAAAGGGATGTGAGCGTCCTCAAAGAATGATTCAAATCGACAAGTGGGCTGTTAGGAGTATACGGCGACGTTGTCTCCGCTAATGTGGCTTCAAACAACAACTTATATTAACTGCAGTGTAAAGTTTGGAATAAAACCCTGGAAGTCTTGAGGAAACTTTCTTGTGAAAGCTTCTCTAGTGCTGCAGTTCGCTCGGTGAAACTTGAAGAAAGTGCTGCAGTCATCTGAAAAAGTACTTGTATGTTTGGTTGTTGAATGCCGTCCAAGCAACACACAAACAAAAATTCACAAACGAGTATGAACAGGCAGTGTGTGAGCGCGTGCACACTCGCACACGCTCAGTGCAGCTTTAATATGGACACTGCTGCTCCCAGAGGTCCTAATCAATGAGGCCAACTCAGTGAGATGTACAGTTTAGCAGTGGTTCAACACCCTTATGTGCAGCAGCAACCCATTAAAGCTAAACTCACTGTACAATCAGCGCCCTCCTGCCCTTTGTGGCTCTCTCTGTTTATCTCATCTGTTCTTTTCTGTTCTATACCTTTAAAAGGGTTTGGTCTTCTCTATCAAAGTGCGAGAATAAGTGCTTGATTTAATAAGGAATGTAAACAGACTCAAATGTTTCTGTTTCATTAAAAAAACACCATCCATCCATCCCTCCATGCCCTAGTGATTAGCACTGAGAAGGACAGAGGGTATTGGGGGGGGGGGG
>OMNV01006855.1:120911-132770 GCA_900303265.1 Brotula barbata
GGGGGGGGTACCTAACCCACCACACATGTCATCGCTCCATGAAGTCAATTAGGATGGTGGTCAGCTGTGTATCCCTGTGTTACACAGCCTTTGGAATCTGAAAAGATGCATCAAAGTCTTAGGATCCATGTACCTCGGTCTTTAGGGGCTTCATGTGGGTGGTCCAGTTTCCTCCCACAGTCCTAACATGTAGGTTGGCTGAATTGGAAACCTGCCCTGAGACGTAAATATGGATTTAATAAGTGAGTTGGCCTGATGGAGATCTGGACACACCCTGGACAGGAGTAGGAGTGTATAGCTTCCTTAAATTTTTGTAAGCTTCCCCTGGTGACCAAGTACACAGAGGTGTACCAATATAGACTATTTACTACAGATGCTAAGACCTGGTCAATAAATAGGATCAATAAGGGACACGTGAATTTGCAAAAGCTGCGGAGCGGCACATTCCAGCAAAATCCATTAGGTATTGATTACAGGCTTTACGCGGCGCAATGAAAGGTGAATCATTCCCATGTATCAAAGCACAAATACTAACCACATTACATGAGGCTGCACATCTCTGTCAATGTGTGTGTACCGTGTCCAAATGAATTCAGTAGAAAACCCCAACGTGACATCTGATCAGATTACAGATCAGATCTTGTGTGTGGTAGTGGCGTAAAGACTGATGCGTTTTATCACGTTTTCAGACGTTCACATCAGAAGCAGTGAAGCATTAGAAGATAAAGTAAGATTTCAGTATCAACAGGGCGTCTAAGAGTTTGTGGAAAGTCTGATACCGAGTGCAGCATCTCTTAGCCATCTAACCGCTTAGGTAATCTTGCCAACACAACCAGATGAGTCTTGTGGTGCTCGTCGAACGCCCACGTACAACTGCAGGCAGCCATAGCCAGCAGACGTGAGCCATGGCTGCCCATCATGAAATGGGATTAAAATAAACAATCGGCATTTTGATTTGCTTAGCTACCAAACTAAACACGCACATATATTTTTAAAGCATTTGTTGGACTTAACCAAATATAAAACGGCATAAATGTGATTTAGATATCCAGAATTAGATGGCTCCAATCAGATGTTCATGTTGCCCCATGTCTGCTACACGTGTACTACACATAAGACATAACGAGGGCTTTTGTTTGTTTCAGAATCTCGCTGTCCTTTGGTGATCACAAATTGCTAAGCGGTCACTATGAGGACTATGACCAAGAAAAGATACATATTTGAAATGGGAACCGCAAATATGTGCAATATTAAATATTACTGCTCCAATTAAAAGATAACAATGCTGGTATATTTCAAAGGAAACCTGTCTAATACAAGGAGCTTCGAACTTCTTTACTGTCACTCTGATCAACAAAGTAAGGGAACATAACACTGGATGCAGAAAGCAGGAAGGAAGACACATTAAGAAAAGATTTCACATTAATGACGATGCACGCAAAGTCTTTCCAAAAGTGAAGGATTCAGCTATTGACAGTATTATGCATATGAGTACACATATTCCCTCCGTGGAATCCCTCTGAACTCTGATGAGTCCTGCAAAGTGCTTCAGAGGAAAGCAGACATAAAATATATCTGTGAGAATCACCACTGGAACAAAGCTGCCTGCCCACACACTCGCAACGCCTGTGGGAGGAAGCACTCACTTTTATCTGTATTTTACCATTCAAACACTGGATCCCATCGTTCTCCGAGAACACTAGACAACAGCTGTAAGTGTGTGTGTGTGTGTGTGTGTGAGATCGCAGACTATACTTTGTAGCATTAGTACACCAGCCTTGTTTCTTTTGTGATGAAAATTAATTAATCGCCTGCACGATGTGGGTGTACGTACAGCACGGAGGCATACATAGAAATTTCAAAACATATGTGTTTCTGCGGTAACCCTCTTTGTTCCTGCGGCCCCCCACAGCCTTACTTGGCTTCTCGTGGTCTTGGGCCAAACCAGCTGCACTATGCAGAGGAGAAAGAGCTGAGATTTGGTGAGCAGGGTCACCCTGTCCTCTCATTAGCTGGGTAATGAGCCATAATGTGGGGCCGTTGTAAAGCCTCACAGGCTGTAAACCCAACATCCAACAGCCACTGCATCCAAAATCCCATACAGGGCTCCAGTTATTCTTTTTTATGTTTCTTTTTATTAAGATACAACAGCAAATTCAGAACACGTAAATACGTTTAAGTAGCGCAGCACTAATATTTGTTGAGTGGGTTGATTGTGAAGCAAACAAACAGCATGTGTGCTTTCTACATGGCTTGTATGTTATTACTTGTAATTATGTTTGCCAATGTTATTATTATTTAGCTTTTCAACATTATAAATGTACGTAGATTTGGTGCCATTTCATTATATTTCAGGTTCTATTCCATCCCATATTATAGGGCTGATGCTATAACCCCCCACTATAATTGCTATAGTATAGAGTATAAAAAGTCCAAACCCCATTTAATACCTGCGATACACTCCCTGATGATGTAAGGCTCAATCTTTAGCCTCTTTATCCTTTATACTTATATTCATGTTAGGGATTTTGTGAAACATATGATTGGACATTAATTAATAAGAAAGTGCACTAACGCAGCACAAATGTGTGATGACAGCCAAATACAATCAAACACTGAGAATGAATATATACAGGTTTGGGTATGTGTTCATGTCAGTTTTAGCACAAAAACAGGCGCTGTGACTGTCACGCCCCTTCAGTAGAGAACTGAAGGTGACATTCAAAAGATAAGACGACGTTGTACCGGGATACTGGGATTCTCTAAGGGCAGTGCTCTTTTCTTCTCTGCTCACTCTGTCTTCCTGTCCTTTCTTCCTCTTCAATAAATCCCTAAATGAATCCTTGGTCCACTAAATCATTAAAATGGAGGGCAGCCTCTCAGCTTAATTCATAAATAATAAGATCTTTGGTTGGCTGCCATAATACAATCACACCAAAACACATTTGGTCAAACTAAACTCTCTTAAATAAAATGTTTATTCAATGCTGAGTGTTTTCTGAAACGCACACGCACAAACCCATCAGAACCACAAACTCAGGTGTTACTTGACAAAGGAGCCATCTATCTCCTTTGTTGCCACAGTGACAAGATTCGTTCCCCAACAGTGACGGCGCATCCCAAACCTCATTCTCACTCAAACGTCTCTCCAGCCTTTTCTCTCTTCTTGCTTGCCTTCATCTCCCTTCCCTCTGGTGGTAACACCCCTTTCTCCTCTTTCTCCACCTCTATCACTCGCTCCATCCTGTTCTCCCTGCTCCTCTCTCTGTCTTTTGATCTCTCAAATTCAACTCTAGATGTCTCTGTTCGCCTGACAAATGTGGAACAAGAAGACGGACGTGTCTCTACAGGGAGCCGCATGCTGTCACTACCATGTTTCCTTCAATACCAACTTTCAATGAAAAAACATCCATCAGAACAGCACACACATGCACAAATCTGCTCCAGCCTGAACAACAAATTAATATTCACAGTTTGCATGGCTACGATTTGCACTAGATGGCAGCATGTGTAGATAATAAAAGCTATAATGTGTACAGTATCGTGGCTCCAGCCTGAACCTCAAATGTAGGTCAGGCAATCAGGCAATCCAATGTTTACCATCAAGAAATGATCCCCCAGTTTGCGATGCATGGGGAAACCAATCTGAAAGGCTAATGCAGGTTTATTAAAATTAATATTAACAGCTTATAAGGACCGAAAGGAATCTGTATGTTTTGGCTGGTGCAGCCTCCTCCTTTTTTCCTCCTAAAATAGAGCACTCACACAGCATTTCCCTGTGTGAGCGTGTGTGTGTGTTAAATTGCTGTTGGGTGGGTATTAATATGTCAAGACAGTGACAGTATTTAAGTCAGAAAGCTACAGTTTCTGACCCAACAGCAAACAGGAAGGTTATAATATAGGTATGAGCAGACAGCTTGACTCTCAAGTGTGTATGTCTGTCACTCTGCCCACTCTGACTTTGCAGAGTGAAACAGAAAATGTCAAAGGACACAGCGATGAGAGCCGCGAGCTCAATGTGCGGGCTGCAAAAGATTCCGACTCAGATTGTGTGTGTGCCGAATGCGAACAGACTGTTGATGTTGCAAAGGTAGCTCCTTTTTTTGAGCCTTTTCCTCCTTTAATTGCTTTTAAGTTTCAAGAAAACGTTCCTCATGACGCATCTAGTTGGCCTGAGGTGCCATTTGACTGTCATACACACAGACACGCATTTATCAGCAGTGACAAGTCATAGTCCTGCACCCACATACACAAATGCACAAACACACCTAATCATTATCGTCATCATCGCTGCCCTTAGGGGTAAACACCTTTTCTTCTATTTGGTTGATATCTGGTAGAAGAGAGATAAAAAATTTCCACTATCACCTCCACCCCTCACCAGCATTCCCACAGAGCCGGAATGATTTGTTGAGCAGAGACGGGCCATCAGTCTCTCCCATCACAAAGCCCAGCCACCTGTGACACTGTAGATGAAGGTAACGTATGAACAGGCAACAACAACAACCGACAGAGCAGGGCTCGGAAATTAGGTTCAGCTACGGGCAACCTTTGGTCTGCGCTGTTCATCGAGGGGCCACAACTCTTTTACATGCGAGGTGGACACGGTGGAGTGTTTTAAATATGATGGCTTAGTCAAAACATTTCCACTGTTTAAGACTGCTTGGTGGGTGTTTGTGAATTTTCACTGAGAGTTTCTAAAATGACCTATCATACACTATCTTTCACTTTCTGGACATTATCAGCTCAGAATTTATTGTTGGCTTCAATTCTAGTTTAATTAGCTAGAAATTCAGTGATTTTAATACAGTAAACACAAGCGCAAAATCTGAGCATCTTAGAGAAGCACAATTTAAAGATGACCGGAAAATGATTGCAGCGTGGAAATAAATCAGGATATGCTTCTGAAAAATGAGCACGGAATTGTGACAGAAATCAACTTTACGTAATATTGTGATTAAATATGATGATATCGTTACATAACAGAAACACCAGATGGTGCCAGCATGTTGCCAATGTCAGGTTTTTCTTGAGTTCAATTTAATAGTCTCACTTCCATTCCATATTCTTGAGTTTACTTTAATATTTGGTAAATTTCATTCCACATTCTGAAGTTTCATTCAATATTCTCAGACTTTCATTGGATATTGTTGTGTTTACTATAGTTTTGTCTAAATTTCACTGCATATTTTCAGGGTTATGTTCAATATTCTATGACTGTCAGGGATGCCAAAATGTTTCTGCTGTAGGCCTACGACATGAGGGCATGCAAAGTTAGTGAACACTTCCCCCCATGTTTCATATCATCTATGGACAGAAACACACCTGGGAGGAGACTATGTTCCTCTGTATTCAACCTGTGTCATGCCCATGGCTTCCTTACACAATGATGAGTGCAGCAGACACTGGCAGACACATACAGATGCTTGTGAGTGTCTGTGTGTGTGTCAACATGTTGGAATAAACTGAATGCTCATTAGCTCTTTCTCTTTTATTTCATTATTAATGATCACTGTTAAAGCCTAAATGCACACGCGCCTGCTTATGCACTGATGATGTGTGTGTGTTTGTGTGTATATGTCTGTGCGTGTGTGTTGGCGAGGGTGTTCCAAATAAATCCAATTAGTAATTAAAATGCATGAACTCGGGGGGGGGAAAAAACAGCATAAATCAGAGGCCAGTCACACAACAAGAACAATAACAACAAAAAGCATCTCGCACGGTGAGGTACTGCTCCACTGCTTGATCACAGTGGGATTACCCATGAGCCTCCTGTCATTTCAGGCCCGGCTCTCCAAAGGAAAACCTAATCAAGACAAATGGTCTGTTGAGGCTGACAGATACAAGTCTGCTCTCTCTGTAATCAGCAGACAATGACTGATGATTTAAAGCCACGTGCCTTATTGCTGATGTCACACACACACACACACACACAGACACACAGACATAAACCTCTGGATAATCAAAGGGACACTCCTACATAAGGAATGATGGAGGAGGAAGTGTAAATGACGTGCTGTTTGAGTAACTCCATCCATATTCCTCTGCTTCACTAATGCACCTCTGAGCCTACATATTAATGGATTACACTCTAGTGGGTGGAGTTTGGGAAACACTAAGGTTTAGCCTAAGTAAATCCATTACAGTTATTAAAGAACGGTGATAAACTCTATAGAATGTGTTTTTATGGAGCAGGCTGTTACAGTCTTCGTGTGATTATGCAGTCGTGATAAAAGTTTGTTCTATTTTCAGTCTGTTGAGCCTTTGAGGTGTGTGTTTCCTTGTATGACTTATGGATATTTCCCTCTATATATTCACCTACTGATGCTACAGGACACTTCTCGAAGGTCTGTTTTAATTAAGACGCTGCCGGCTTAAAGTAGAATAAAAAGTATGTCAGTCAAACATTCAAAGTCTAAAATATAGAATGACTGAAAAGAGGACACGAGCCACTGAATTCCACTGGATAACGCTCGATTCCTGCACATGCATGAACTATACTATGAAGGAAAATCAATGAAGTCATTTTTAAACCAGTAACCAAACAAAAAATAGGACAACAAAAGCCATGCGATACTGTTACACTCATTGGTCATCCGGGCAGTCGTAAGAAAAACACGAATGGAAAAAGTTACTGTCTGCCAGGAAATTTGGAAGAACAAAACTGTAGTCATCATGTCGGCCATATGCCAATCAAAACTGTGAAAGCTGAATGCTAAATTTAAAAGCACAAGCCCACATATTGCTTCACATCAATGTGAAGACGATATGCTGCCTTCAGACGGCTTCTAACAGAGAATGGCCACTTACAACAACATGCTAAATTCTAATTAACAAAATGTTAATCTGAAGAATTCAGATTCAAATGTGCAGATAAGGTTAACCAGGCGCAGCTATCATAAGAAGCTGCATAACACAATAAGAACATGATATTGGTGTTGGCATACCATCATACGCAGAAATACAGTACAGATGAACATTCTCATACATAATTGTACTGTGCATGTGGGCCTCAAAGCTTGGCTGCCCGTGTAAATTTTCATTTCAACATGACACGCACATACACACATTACTGGCACACATGCAATCACACACATATGCTTACAGCCTTTCATGGATGGGAGCAAAGCTTGTAAGGAGAAGTGACACGTTTGACTGGCTTTGATATTTCTAACACACATGGGGCGTGACAGGGAAGGACACGATACAGGAAAATCCAAAGACTTCTGGGTTTCTCCATCTCAGCTCCACATTCAAAGTTAAATGTGACAGAACCCATAACTGTTGTTTGTTCACCTGGCACGCAAGACGATCGGTAGCAGCCTAATTGTATCGTCTGTTATCTGCGTTGGCACCTTAGTATGTACAGGGACCGAAATCCAATTTGTGCAACGATGTTTTTTGTGCAGACTGTTTGCTTTCGATTTGTTGTGCCAGTATTTGAAATTAATTCAGTGACTGAGCATTGGACAGAGAGCAAAGTCACATGGTCTTTATGTGTACAGATCTCACTAAAAACAAAGAATAAAATAATAATAGTAACAAAACAACAACTAATAATACCAATAATAATAAATGATGATGAATTCATGAATACTTCCATTGTAACAGCCCTGTGTAAAAAGCATTGCACCAGATTATGTGTGTTAAATGTAGGGTAGGTAATGTCCCAGCAAGCAGGGAGTGAGTAGGATTTTGGACATATACAACCCATAAAATCCCACCCCCTCCTTTCAGCAAAGGAAGACCCCAAAACACACAAACACGCACAACGAGTCCACAGAGCTGTGGAGAGAGGAACACATTCAAGCCGTATCCAACTACAACTGCTTCATGTTTCATTCATGCTACTTATCCGAGATTTAGTATGAAATTTAGTAGTATGTGCACACGCACGTACTATGTAATGCATGCCTGTACTCCAGTCTGCGCATTCACATATTTTTTTGGTCCCTAAGTGATTGGATGGAAATGATTGGATGGCTTTATTTCAGGATTACTAGACCTACAGATATTGGTTTTATAAGATTATTTTTTCAGTACATTTGAGGTATTTATAACTCTCAGGATGGTAAGATGACTTCTTCAAATGCAACACATTGTGTTTCTGCAAAAAATTACCTACACTTCCTGTAACACATAGTATGTCTTCTGCTTTATTGGCCCTGTGGTAGAAACCAGAGAGCACATAGCACCTCCAAGGCCAAACAGTTCTCCCATTAAATATTTTAGGCCAAATGATAAACCTGTGTTCACTGGTAAATGTAAAAGTCCAATACAAATAATACTAGTGAAGACATTTTAGTAATATATGTAGAACATAATGCAGTCCAGATGTCAACATGGACGGAAACAAAACCTCCTTGGCAGAGGAAAATACTGCCAAGTCAATTAGGATATATAGGCCATCAAACAATGGAGAAAAACATCAATCAATCTAACTCTCATCCCTCACAGCCCACAAACACATTTTGTCTGAAGAGTTTGTAGCCACGTGATGAGGCCTTTTGCCAAATGCTTGCAGAGGACCTCTCTTGTGGGAGGGTGATCACCATCTTTGGTCTATTTATAGCCAGACTATGCGACTGTGATTGAAGCACCTGTAAAATAGGCAATTTTACAGTCACTGCGCCTAATCACTCAGCTGTGGGTGGGAAATAACCTGTCCAGGCAAGCTGAGACCTGCCAGCTATGAGTGTATGGAGTGTTTTTGTGAGTACGTGTGTGCGTTTGTGAGTACAAACATGCTTTGGTAAAGGGTGTTGAAATGATTAATTTACGTTACGGTGGTGTATGGATAGAAATTGACCAGGTGCTCCAATTATATGCATCTCAAATAACAATTTCCTCACGGAGATCTGTCTGCAGTAGCACTTCATTTGCATATGACAACAAAGACTGCTTATTAAAGTTCCCCCGTTGAGCAGGGATGAGCACCATGGTCTGCTGTGTGTATCTGTGTGTGTGTGGGTGTGTCTCTGTGCGTGTGTGTGTTTGATGGACCAGCTTTTTCACACAACAGCTTTTTCTTTTCTTTTTTTTTTTTGAAGTGACCACTTACTCATCTCTCTAGAGAAGACACCCACAAAGGTGAGAATGAAGAAATTACTCAGAGCCGGGCCCTCATGTAGACATGTACTTCAACCCTGTCACTCTTCTCAGGGTGGCAACACAAATGTAATTTAAATGCAGCGTCCAACGAGCAGCACAAATGGAAAGAAGCTGAAAAAAATCAGATAGCAGCTCAGATGGCACTAGACTAGAGAGAAAAACTAATAATTTTTACATTTTATTATTGTGTACTTTCACAATTTTTCAGTTACATTAATTCTTACACTGACTATTTTTTATGTGCATCAAATAAATGGAACTGTGCAAAAAACTACAAATGCCATTAATTACTAAGAGGCATGCTAAAGTACTACATTGCCAGAAAGTGCTCCTGACTAATGAAGACCCATTATGCAAATCATGGCCAATGTGCCTTTTCAATTAGAATTTAAATAGTAAGTGTCCACATCTAGCAGATAAAAGATGCATTGTAAACAGTGTAAAATAAGTGAGAGAGAAAAATGTAATATCCCAACTGTAGCTGTATCAGCTGGTGTTCGTGTGTTTTTGTCTTTGAAATCTTTAAGTGATCATCACTATTCTACGTGAAATACAACTGTCCGATCAAGGCGATGCCATTCGATACCCAAACTGAGCATTCCCAGCTGGAGTAGCATAAAAGTTGACAATGTTGTCATGTGACACAGGGTTGCAGCATTTTCCCAAGAATGTCAGGTCAGACACAAAATCTTAACAGTGACTTTTATGACAGATACACAATAAAAAATTGATGGTGGTGCAATAAATCTTCACTTTAAGAGGAGAAGGGTGTGTTTTTGTCTTGTTTCTTTACATTACAAGCGCATATAAAGAGCGCACATTGATGGAAAGAAAAGAGCTTGAGAGGGAAATATGGCTTTTCTTTTGCCTTGAACTTTCTCACCTAGTAAATCACTTAAATGAAGTAGCTGTACCTGGTGGTGTGAGGGAATCTGACTTTTACACTTTGTCAGATGCAGAACGTCCAAACTATGTGGTGGAATGGGGGGTTTCCAAGTCAAGTATATAGTCAATTCAGCAAGCCGTTTTGGCTGGAAATAGTGAATTGAATTTCACCACGTCTGAAAGTGGTCAAAAGGTTTAACAACAAAAAGGTGAGTGCACCAACCCACATGGTGAGATCGGACTGATACTTCCATTTACAACACAATGAAGCAATAAGACAAGCATGCTAGGAAGCCAATCAGCCTCACGGACAGATCCACGTTCCAGTAATGTATCAAAGCTACTCTGACTATCCACCAGAACCAACTAATAAATCAACCAACCAATAAGGCAAAAAATAGGCCATGCTGTTACCAAATAATTATTTTTTCGACCACTTCCCACTTGTTGAAAAGGTTTGGAGAGATATATTCTGTAATAATATTATGCAGCACATGAGCAGGCTGACATGAATTGTGTGACTACATTTAAAATGGGTGATAACTAAACGTGAGATATAGACCATCCTTGAGACTTACGTGGACAGTAGTAAAAACATCATTCCTCTTCATTATTGACAACTGAGTCTGAAAAAACCCCTCATCAGAACCACAGTTTGATGACACACAAACGAACTGATAACCAAACCCACAGAAGGTTGTGTTACCTAGTTTGCATAATGCAGTGCCATAAATGAATCACTTAGTGCTCGACAGAAAATTAAAAATAAATCTCGACATGTAAACAACAGACCTCAAATCTGTACAAATCCATGAATAAGAAGCCCTAAGACACGTTACACAAGCTCCTTACCTGTTTCAGCTTCTTCAAATCTTCATCCAACTCCAGATTGTCCAGGATAACAGCAACAAATAGACTGAGCAGAATCTGAAAGGGAACAAAAGCACGCCTGTAAGAACACATGCTGAGAAAACTGCAGTACAAAAATATTTTTGCCCTCATCGCCTTTGTAGTAATATCTACCAAACAAAAGATCATTGCCAGGAATACAAAGTTTGTTTTGCATTAGTGTTTGTTGCTTGTACTGTCTAGGATGACATCCAGAGTCTGGGGGGACAAGTGAGTCATCCTGAGACGGTCTGTGCTGTCTGATGGCTTCCTGCATCAGAAGGACTAACGTCAAAATGTCAGCACTTCTCACGCCTGCAGTTCTGATTAACTGTGATTAGATGTACCACTTGAGAGAACATTGCTGGGGCGGTGGGACTAATTTCATACATTAAGAAAACAATATTGCATCCTCTTCAGGTTTATTTAGCCAACATGAACAATATACTGAAACTCAATTTCACTCATCTGAATCTGAGTGTTATGAATTTATATGACTTTGAGGAGAGGTAAGTTCCTCACCAAAGTTGCGAACAGATGGTAGAGGATGAAGTAAATGGCTACGACCGGAGCCCACATGTGACCCACAGCCACTAGGGTCTGGTCCATGACATCTACCCAACCCTCCTGGGTTAGGATCTGGAACATGGACATGAATGCCTGCAGGGAGGAAAGCAAATATCACACACCTGATGCACATATTACCCATTCTGACCATGTTTTCTAGTTTGCACATGTGAGATTTGAAACAGATGCTGAGAGACGAGAGGAAGTGAGGACACAAACACAGATATTCTCCGGCTTTGGCTCTCCTGCCCTCTCATCGGCTTGCTGGAGGTCAGATGAAGGTGTAGAGAACAGACAGCTGATACACTGCAGCCCGTGGGAGTCAAACGGCAAGTCTGCGCTTCCTGCTCTCCGCGACGCCTCCAGACAGCAGTCGCCACGCTCCCAGCCCCTCCCACCCACTCTCCC
>OMNV01006855.1:135281-151214 GCA_900303265.1 Brotula barbata
TAGAACAGTAGAATGACACTACAGCTCTAGAAATATAAATCAGTTGAATGACAGCAGCAATAAGTGCGTGTGTGTGTGTAAAGTGAGTGGAGATTCAATACAGTGTGTGTGTGTGTGTGTGTGTGTGTGCGTGTGTGTGTGTGTGTGTGTTTGTGTGTGTCTGTGTGTTTGCCAAAGTTCAACCAGACTGGTGGGAAGGGGCAAGGTGCATTCACCAGCCTGATGGCCTGCGGGTAGAAAAGGCTGTGAGGGGCTGTGTTGGGGGTGTGTGCTGTCCCTGATGGTGTTATGCACCCTCTTGAAATCCTTTTCTGCTGTTTACATATTGACAATGCATACCAGCCACAAAAAAACCTATAAACCTGGCAGTATAAATGCAGTTTGTGGTAGCATATTTTGCATAACTGTGCACATATGAACCCACTTTAAAATATGGCTCAGGAAAAGTATAGCAGGCCATTGATGACATATTGATTTTAAAAGATAGCGCACTGGCCTTTAACCAAAGGTAAAAACTCTGTCATTCGTTGCTTTGTCCGTGAGCTTAGTCCCTAAATTGCTTGTGGTGACAACAATCCCAAAAGGCAATGCATCTTGGTCTGGCTTTGATCAGGATGGCAGAGTGGCTATTGATCTAACTGCACACTGTGACGCCACCAGCCCGAGATTTTGCTATAGATCCCTAGTCTAAGTCAAATAAATGGCTATCTCCCAGTGTCCAGATACACAGTAGATGGACACGACATGCTGCTTTAAAGGGGAACCTACAGTAAACAAACAGAGTAATAATACACACAGCATGGTGACAGATGGGCAGGTAAAGTCACTTGCTTCTACTTCTGACTGATCAAGATGACAGCTATCCATTTTACAGCAAATTCAAGCTCTGAGGTTAAGGGCAAGAGCTATGAGAGGGGAGATCCCCTAAGGCAGACGGTCAAAACAGCAAAACTACTTCTTTTCTTCTTGAAGTCACCAAAGTTTGGGAGCCTTTATCTCAAAACAGCAAAGACTGGCTCCCAAGCAGCAAAATTAAGACAGTGCTCCTGCGTGCTGTGTCTGACCAATGGACACTGGGCCCCTCCCCTATCCTTTCTGTTCACATACCTTATTCAGTTTTGGTGGAGACTGTGTCAGAGAGGTGGAGTTTTAATCAAATTACAGAATTCCTTATTTTCGGGCTGTGCAGCAGCTGTGTTAAGTCGGGCTGCTGCTGAAGTCATTGGAATTCTGAGCACAGAGAGGAAGTGTCGGGGTGTATTCCAACAGCCGTTAAAAATCATTCAGCCGTGGCTGTGTGCGAAATCTGTAAGTAGCGCTCTAATGCATGTGACATTTTGTCCAGACTGGATGACAATTGGCAAAGCTGACCTTTAGCAGTGACTAACACCCCTCGGCTATAAAAAAAATCTGAAATAATCATCAATATTGTCATCTTCTTCTTCTTTAGGTAAAACAAAGTAAGACATACACATGAATAGAAATCCATGGTTTGCTGAATATAGATGATACATAATAATATACGTATTATCATAATAGTATAATTTGTGTTTGTTAATATTGTTGCTTGTTGTTCAAAGCAATTATGGTGCTTCAATAATGTTTGAAAAAATCTATCAATTACCTTAGTTACTGTATAATTGAGGTTTTAAAGGTAAGGTAGGCAATTTATTGTAGAAACACAACTTGAAGATGAAGAAATCATCTTAGCTATGGAAAAAAAAATCAAAAGCTCTGCAAAAATAATTTTCAAAAAACAATAACTGCAGCTGTAGTAATTCTGAAATGAACCCATCCAATCAGTCTGCCGTCCACTCGCAAATGGCTGGGTTCTCATTCTGAGCATCACGTAGCCTTCAGTGAGGTTCTTTGGCCACACCGACTGGGGCGGTCGATTAGAAACGATTAACCACGGCAGTCCTAGTATTAACGTATGAGCAGGGATTTCCTGCTATAGAATCAATGCAGCACACGGAGCCTGCAGCATAGTTTTTAACCTGAATCAAGCTACTGCAAAACTAACAGTTTACTGCAAAGCTTGAACATTGTTTTAAAAGATGCTTTTGTCAATACTGAGTGGCCTGAAGTGACCAAACCACTACCGAGATTTTCCAGTTAATTGGCTCCTCCTTGGCTGCTATGTATCCATAAATAGGACAGGAACCTAAATGACAGCTATATTTTATGACCCCTGTGGCGACTGTGCCTTGTAGTATCACCGATCACCAACAGAACTGTTAAATACTGCAGTCTTAACCCTGTGACCTTGGTGCTGGCAGCACATACACACGATGAAAACCTCTGTGGACACCATGATGGTAAGAGGACTTCTCAACGAGCTACTGTCTTTAATGAGCCTTGACCACACAAGCTGCCCTGATGCTGTCTGCCTCTCAGCAGCTGCTGTCCACACATGTGTAACCTACACACTCCAAATACCAAATACCCATGAAATCACACAGACTACTCCATAACCACATTCATAATAAACACAAACTATATTCACCTCAACATGCTTGATCATAGCCTATATGGTGACCAACTGTACACCAGTAACCTGGATGTACACAATTTCTCAATATGTCAAAATCTCTTCACAGTTTTGATTGATCAATCAACATTCACATTAAGAAATAATAATTCTAAGGTTAGAGTCCCAGTCTGTTCACGTTAATTGTACCAAGGTGAGAAAGTCATTCAACCTTACACTCTTTCCACTGAATACATGATGAATGAATGGCCACAGAAGAGAAAAGAAAAGAAAAAGGAAACACACAAACGTTCCAGTTTACAGCAAAACAATTGAGTTTAGGAACACTTTAGCGCAGAGACAGTGATTGATTTATAGTCATCAATGGCTGGTCAGAGGAGTCAACATGAAGAAATATCCCCAAATGATTCACAGCTTCAGCACTTCAATGCAAATTTACTAATGGCCTCACAATCATATGTTTGCATTATGAACCTCCAGGTGTGTATGTGCATGAACAAATGTGCCGTGTCTTTGTGTATTTGTGTATCCATACCTGAAAATAGGTAAACTGGGAGTGGTAGAGGTCAGGGTAGATGTGCAGGGTGGTGCCCACCACCAGCAAAGATTCAAACTTGTGCAATGAGGAGCTGATGTAGCCCGTGAAGCCCAAACACCAGATCTTCAGAAGAGCTTCCAGATCAAATAATACAGTAAATGCAACCTGAGGAAGACGGATAGAAGAAACAGGCCTTAGTTCACATTTGATTCTATTCTGCATCCATCCATTCTCTATATCTGGAGAGTCAGAGACAGGTCATTTGTTTAATTGTTGGTATAAAGAATATTCCAGGTTGATGGCCTGTGTTAACAGATGCTAATTTTTCAGGTAATTGCCAACAGATAGTCTTTGCTACAAAGAACAGTCCAGGACCAGTGCCAACTTAGAGCCCATTTCTGCAGAACGACTGCTTGGCGAATTGAACAAATCAAGTCAGACATGACATTGCAGCTATTTCACCTTCAATTCTCTTCCAAATTACATCTTTGATTATGAACAGACAAACGGGATAATTATGATGACGATGGAAAATTAAAATGGAATGGACTGAGGGCATATGGTGCACTGTACTTGATTACTGTGGAGACTGTCGTCAGAAAAGGGAAATGTTGTAAGAGGAGAATAAAATTGGCGCTTCAACAATATAACTTGCATTTCACTATTTAACTCTAGATCCAGTGCCTGCAGTGTCTTGTTTCCCTTCACAGCTTTCACACAGATTGAAAAAAATCAGGGGATCGATGGCTGTGTGATATGGATGGAGGGACCGTCGCGGGGGAATATTGTGCGCAGTTTTTCTCTTATCTCCTCTATTCAGCTGTGTGAGAGAGAGAGAGATACAAAGGCGAGGGGGTGCACACTTCCCTCTATTTTTGTTGGTGCTCTCCCACCTCTACCCCCTGCATACTGATGACATCAAATACACACACAGCGCTACGAGTATGCGTGTCATTTTGAATCAGTGAAATAAATCATTCAAATATTCTAGCGCTGATCAATCAGTCATGAAATGGTGACAAATGGGAAGTGTGAAACCCACTGAACCTCAACATTATTTTAAGATCCTAAAGGACAAGAGTGTCAAACTACATGCAAATGATGTACGATTAAATATGTATGAATATCATCCCATAAACTTTTAATTAACAGCTTTCACAGTCTGTCTTACTAGGACATATGCAGATTTCCTCTGTTTTTAATTTATGGGCCAATTTTATAACTTTTTTAATTATGTGCAAAAATACATGAATCCACTATTACACTCTACAACACCACTGTGCATACTGAGGTACAAAAGTACTGTCACTTTCAGACCTCTTCCCAAAATTCCTGTTCTACCACATGCTGGTAGAAATGTATACATTTCAATCATTTAAAGCATTTGAAATGACTGGTGTGCTCGTGAGCATTATGATTAATATAATAACACAGTAAATGAAATTAAAGACGTGAACAAAAAGCATATTTTAATTAGCTTGACCAAAAAAATCTGGGCATGAAAAGTGTACGTTTGGAATTTAAGAATGAATTAACTCCTCACCTCTGCCAGGTAAAACTCATCATAGTGCCGGCGGTGGTTCTCGCCTTTGTAATAGTTGCTAGCAGCAACGATGACGTCCACAGCAACCATGCTCAAGATGAACATGTGGAACACAGACGACCGCATCAGTTGCTGTGGAAACAGACTTCAATTACAATCAATGTAAATTGCGCCCAATATGGAAGGAAGAAAATGAGCTTGTTGCAAATCAACGATCATTTCCATCAGTTTCACATTCAACAGGATCACATTTGGGTGTTGCTATGAGCCCCTGATAATACAGCATAATCGAGCACACTCAAAGGAAAACAAATCTCTTCCAATCTGATTGAAAGGTATAACCCTGACAGACAGACGGGTATAATTGAATTGCTCAGAATAAAATTATGGTAAGGGAAAAATTAGATTTCAGACACTCCCTTTCCTGTAGTTGTCCCCATCTGCACAGGTGTGACACCATCAAGCAAGTGGATGCCAAGATGACAGCAGGAGGACAACGATTAGATATATAATCCTAAAATGGAATTAGATTGGAACTGATAAAAAATTTGCAACATCTTAATCTGATTTAAGAAGTGAGAGACAGTGAGAAATGCATGATAAAAATTCAGCATTTGTAAATGTTGACGGAGTGATCCAGAACATACATGTGGGTAATGGCAGCAGCGGGATGTGTGCTTTCTTAGTGCAAGTGGCAACAGTAAGAAAGGGCCGGCAACTAAACTGTAGGAAATGAAAAGCAATCAGCAGCCTTTCAGTGGTTGGTGGGAGAAACATCCAAGCCGACAGCAGAATCAGAGTGTATTCATACAGGCAGGAACAAAAAGAGAGAGGAAAAACTGCGTGTTATTTCCGGTGGTATTGAACTTAGTACAACAACACAACATGATGGAGATGATCGCTCGTTGGAAAAATATAAGAGGAAAAGCCACAAAAAACACAAAAGTATTTATGCATACAATATGACAGATGTGATCAAAGCCTTTAACATGTTGAGGCAGAATGAACAGCTTGTGAGTGGGTAGAATGAAAATAGACTATCATGTGAGATTGGCAATGAGAAGGACGGCTAGGGCAAAAAAAAGACGTGAGAAACGGGAAGAAGATTTTAAGACAGATGAAGAGTGTTTGCAACATTACTGGAAAGATCAAATTCTCTCTAGGAGATGGGATCACTGCCATACACCCTCCTACACACACATCCACTCTCAGCGCTGACTCTTTTAAGTCTAGAACGCCTGATCGGATGTCTTGATGGCCATCCAAAAACAAGTGATGACAAAGGAGCAGAAATTAGCAGAGATAAGTGTCTGATTAAACTTTAGAGAGGATGGTTTATGTTACATATTGTCACAACTTATATTTGGTAATGGAAAGATCAGACACAAGACAAGACAAATGACAAAGAGAGGTGAATTTTCTTCCGGGATCCAAGGAAAAATGTTGTCTGCCATTTCTTTGAGGCGGACAGACCAGAGCTGCTAGCCTTGGGGTCAGGTGTTCTTGCAAAATGCACACACATCCACAACACACACACACTGCTTAGACTCTCTGACTGAGATTGGATGTGACAAAGCAGTTTGACATTTCCAGCTACCAGACGCTCTTCCCCATGGGTGCTTTGGTTGAATAGAGTTGTGCGTCCCGTGCGTGTGTGCGTGTAAAAAGACAGGGGGAGGGAAAATAAGAGATAGAGACAGATGGACATTGAAGAGAAAGTAAATGATGTGTGTATCCACCGTTGATTTTCTTACAGTCCTCAAGTGTACTCAAGTCAGCTTTTGGGAATCACACTGCTTCCCGAAGTAAAAAACTAAGAAACTCATGCACAGCAATGGCCTGATGACTGAGGCCATTTTTATAAACATTAATCTTTGCCGCTATGTATGTATACCATATCAAATGTAACATTAACTTTGGCTAGGTAGTGAGGTAGTTAGCATTTAGCTAAGGCTGTAGAAGCAACTAAATTTGTATGACAAAAGTAAACTTGCACCACAAGTGTTGTCATTTGGAGATAGTTGGCTCATCCAGTTATGTCACAAAATAACCTTTTTTAATCTTTATTCCTTTTCAATATGTTTCCCTTTAATCTAAATGGATAAAGATGATAACACTGTCATCCCGCTCCCAAGGCAAAATGGCTCTGTTTGATGGCACTGGCACACCGTACAGGGGCTCTGCATGTCGGAATCAATTTAACAGCAACAAGATGGTTCTCCCCTGCTGTTTGATACTTCTTAGCTTGTATGCTTCTCAAATCCTTTCCCACTAGTTTGATAGATGCTACTTATTAGTGTTGACGCTAGCTGGATCTTTGAAACACCAGGTGGTCACAGAATAGGCTCAAACATGCTCACAGACACTCACACACACACAATCAAGCAGACACTGTACAGTATAAGTGTTGGCATTGGCATTTGGCCAGAGAACACTGGCATCGCTGTCTGTCAGCAAAGCAAATGCAGACATAGCTTAATTTCAAATATGACACGGTACATTCTGCTAAATACATCATGCCCTCCTTATTTGATTGCACGGTAAATGAAATATATTTCACATAAAGTGGCATTAAAACATTATTTTGGGAAAGAATGCATGGAAATAAAAATAAACTGCCTTTCCCGTTCTCCTCTCCTCTAGCTTTCAGTCTCATTCTTGGATAGGATCTTTATCATCAACCATTTCATAGCCAGCTAATTTGAGTATAGAACAGAATTTCAGTACAGAACATACTCAATAAGATGAGTCTGGCCCAAACTCAGAAAAAAGTGCCATTTAAAAAGGCTGCACAATAAAGCCTTGTGGGAGGTAGGAGCTCAGGTTGAAAAAGTAAAATGGCAAAACTGGCGGATACAAAGATAGGCTGACAGAGAAAGCCATCCATTTGGGATAAGTGAAATACTGAGAAAAACGGAGTTGATTTAGCTCCAAGAAGACCTTTGTCTGAATGAAGCCTTTTGTATCCCTGTCTTCTGCAAAAGCAAGGTTCCTGATACACACACCCCTGGCCTTCAGTGGGTGTTCCCGTCCCATTACTTTGTTCCAGCATATTGCTGTGAATCAGCATTTCCCAATAATGAATACAGCCAAAAACTCATTTGGCACCAAACTCATTAATGAACACTTCATTAGCCCCTTTTCCTTTATCTCACATCAAGCAAACAGAAACATTTTAGTACCATTTTAGAGATAAAGTCCCTGGACCATTATTAGTTCCTACCTCTAGTAACTACTCCCCACAAATGGGTGGGGCTCACGATGCAAGTTGGAATAAGATCATAATAGTAAAAATGGCTAAGTATGACGTGCTCAGCTGCATTCAGACAAAGACCCGTGTACTGAGGTAGTTTCAGTGTGAGAGACACAATGTTTTTGTTGGTCACATTAGAAAATTGCATGGTCCCTTATAATGAATTGTCCCTGGAAACTAAGTTGTGTATTTGTGTTGTGGAAATGACAATGTCCCATCTTTGCAGTACTTAAAATAAGGTGGGAATGTGAGGAAAGAACTGACTGATACCTCAGTATCTCTTCCTGTGTCTTTTTCGTTAAGAGGTCCACAGAATAGAAATAAAAGGTTTGCAGACATGATCACCTGTTCATAAACAAACTGATCATCTGAGGCTGTGTGTCACACGTGGAGCTTTTCCAGTGACTGCAACTGTAACACGCTCAAGACGGAGAGACAGACTAAGAGACCTACAATTGTATCCTCATGCTCCATCTGTTCACTCAGATTGCCAAGAAGGACAAACAGTATTTCCACTGGTACATGAGACGAGTGCGACACATGTGAACATAGCAGGCAGGATGTAGCCAAGTGACAGCATTCACACAGGAATTATCACCAACAGACTGAGCCATGTTCTGGCACAAACTTATGCTGCAGTTTTCTGAATCCTGTTTAATGATATTATGAAGAGATTGAGAGGCTTCACTTTAATTACTATCTCTTTGTGTCACTGAATAAACAAATGACTAAGTACCACAATGTTAATAATCTCATTCTCACTGTGTGGTATATAAGTACGTTCTGTCAAATCTAAGGCTCTTCTCTAAAGAAGTGGGTGTGTAATATCTTGCTGGTTTGGGGATCTGACAAAGTGGGAGTCTCTTAGCTTATTAAGGTCCTGAATGGAGCAGGCTGACTCATGTCTCTGGCAGGAAAACAGGTCTTAATAAAACATGATGGTCTGCCAGTCTGGGCCCTTAATTGTAGCTGTGTTCTGCCACCTCTGCCTCTATTGCCTGTCTGCTTTTTCTTATAGATTTAAGGTTTATTTGGATTTATTTCATTTCAGCATCCCCACAGGAGCATCCGGGTGGATTAAGCCTTGGATGAAATACAGCCTGATTTAGCTGTCGCGTCTGTGTTTGCACATTCTATCCGCTCCCTGTACCACTGTGGAGCTAAAAGACTTGGTCACGTCTACCTGCTCTCTCCCGTGATTTTCTTTCTAGGCTTCCATTTCCTTTCATATATTCATTTTCCATCCCCTAATATTGTCTCTGATCTATTTTCTTCCAATATATCAATATGATTTCTTTCCTGCCCCACAATTCCTTCACAGCCAATTTCCTTTTTCTGTGTCCTCCTTCTTTCCTACCTTTCTTCCATACACAGACAAATTGACCTTAACCTTGACACACTGTGTGTATGTGCATGTGTGTGTTTGCAAAATGACAAGAGATGTCACTGGGGAGAAACAGGGCAGAAATTGGTGCCACAGGGAATGTAGGGTTCTAGGGGATCAATAACCTCTGGCTTGGGATGGGAGAGGTCAAGAAGGTGTACTTCCCATTGGACATTTGTAAACCCCCGTGAGGTGCTGGGTTATCCATCACTCTGTACTTAGCTAGGAAGGGGCTGGCCGGCTGAGGGGGGTGGGCAGCATCATCTGCTCCTCGCCAAAGAGACAATAAATTAATCATGTTCTGGTCGCATCTCCAGTATTATGGCGCGTTAAGTAGTTGCTGCTTGGTATTATTTTCCAACCCTTCATTACTGGTCATTTTTTTTATATTTCCTAAACAGATTTTACAGTTTATCTTTTAGTTATTTGCTACTTGTTTAATGCTTGCCAATGTGTAAGTCTAATTTTTCAGATAGTAGTTATGCAAACTTGTAAAGCGTCATCCTCCATTTCTGTCCAATCTGTAGTGTAATTATGGTATGGTGCAGCACGAGAGGCTAATTAGTGGACCAGGCCTGTAGGGAAAGAAACAGGAAGCTTCATTAACCTCCGCTGGTCTGTATTTTTACCAGGAGAACAGACTGAGAAAGTATTAAGGCAATTTAAAAATGCCAAGTGACACAAGAGCAAATAAAAGTATGACTACTGAGTAACGGCATAAATATTAGAAATATAAATATCAAAATATTACATTATTATATCATAATGAATATTAAAATACTTAAGAGTATATTTTACATAACCCTGGCCTTATGGAAATGTTATCTGGACTTATTTGGATTCTGGTCTCTTGTGTTGGGAGAATGTCATTTGTTGAGACTACTACTAGTATTAGTATCAGTCTTTTCTAATATAATAATAGTATATTATATAGTATAATATTATTAATATAATATAGTCTATTGGTAATACTAATAGAAGCCACAATTATTAGCCACTGTGCTGTGCATCTTTTAGAACATCCCTTAATATCTGCTTATTTTTCCTAATGTTCTTGTTTTGTGAATAGAAGCATTTGTGACAACAAAGCAATTAAACACGTTCCATGTGATCAGCTAATCTACAACACTTAGACATGTGCTTCAAGATCCTCAGTTGTGCCTACGTTTCTTAAATATTTAGTGAGTACAGTTGCAGTGGAGTTAGAAATGGGTCATTCTAGCAGCCAGGTATCTCTCCATTCCCCTCAGGTAAGTAAACATCCTCAGGACGGGTGAACACAATCAGGTCTCATACACATTTATAAGTGCAACATTTCATGGAATGGTGAAATCGACTAATTGTAATAGGGTTGCACTAGTGGGGGAGACAAAGACAGGGAAGCTATACCTTCTATGACATTTGTGACACAACACCTATTTTCCCATTTATTAAGGTGACTTAATCTCGTTAAAGATAGGTAGAGTTCAGTAAAGCAGGCAAAGTAATAGCAGTGTTTCCTCTACCATTAGACAGGAGTGGTGGCCCTTTTTTGAAATGTCAGACAATGGTTTTTCATTATGAAAATATCTTTCTCAGTTGGCTCGTATCGTAACAGCAAATGATGAAAATTTTATGAAGATAAAGATTTTAGAACTATACCAGCTCGGCTTGGACCAAAGGAGGGCGACACATAATGTATGATTAGGTAATTATGTAGGTAATTGAAGGTGTGGAGGTCATTTTTTGTGCATATATAGACCTTTTCTTTCTACTAAATTGCCTTTTGCCTGAAAAATACTTTGATCTAAACCAGTGGAGAGATACCATTGTGTGGGATTTTTATCGGGCCACACTCACTGACACTCATAGTTAGGATTAACAAAAACAAATTTTTATCAAAAACATCACAGTAACCCATGCAGTATCAATAATAAAAATCATGATAGATAACCTAACTGTAGGGCACCGAAAGACATTATGAGGGTTATTTTGGTGTGCAGCACCTCAGGAAAGGAGCTGCCATTTCCTCTCTGTCTCTAAGAAGAGCAGGTGGTTAATCAATTATGTGTTATTTCCAACTGCTGCAACCCACTGGACCCAGACAGACCGGCCGACAGAACACAGACACAGATACTCACAGACACACACACACACGAATGGACAGACGGGTCAACAGACAGATTGACAGGCTGACAAGGAAAACACACAGGTCCGACCAAAGACAGACAGGTGGTTTAAAAAACAGTTCAACAGACTTGTACGGGTGAGCTAGCAGCAGACACACAGGAAGACACACACGCCACCTGTCTGCAGATAGCATCCACCTGCCAGCCCTGAAACATTTTAATCATTTGATGGCCAATTACTCTGGAGCCAGGCAGAGCAGAACAGAAACTCACACTTCACTTCCCCTGCACTCACAGATGGCCCTGCAGGCTGGATCTCCGCTCGCTGCCTGTTTGTCTTCACTCTACCTGTCTGCTCAGCTAGCAGCACGCCTACTTACCGCTATGGGTGAAAAGTAATGTAATAAATGTATGACAAAGCTTTAGGGGGTTACATAATGGGATATTCATTACTAATCAAAATGTTACCCCTGTAGTAATGTTCTGTTCTCCAATAATCTGCACAATAAAAACAAGACAAAGAGCAGCATGTATTTAACAAACACACACACGCACACCGATGCACCTGCTCTGCACCACACTGTTTGGCTATTGTCTGACCTTGGAAGCAGAAGAATTCCACTGCGCCAAGGCAGTTGTATTTTGGTTCCCGTTTCTCCAGTTGCTTGCTTTTAGTTGAATATTTCAAAAACAAACTCACAAATTTTAACTTGGTGGACAAGACACAATCCAGGGACAAATCCCTCATATTAAAATAACTGCAAGCCCATTTAAGCATCTGAATGCACTTTAGAGCAACAGGTAAGCAGTCCTCGGTGGTTGGGGACCGCTGGAATGAAGGCCTCAATATGCATCAAACACAGAACGTATTGGATTGTCAGAGAGTGTCAGAAATCATTTTCACATCGAATTGGTAGGTGGGATATGTCTGGCAAAATCTACAATTTCCCAAACCGACAAACCCTCAATCCCATTTGTAAGGTAGCTACTGTTTCTGTCTGCACAAATCTACTTCTACTGTCTATGATTAAAACCTATGAATGAAAGGGGTAAAAGTGAAAATGTGCACTTTTATCTTTATGTATTTGATTCATTGGGTTTAGATTACAAACACAAGACGGACAATTCATGCTAACAACCTTCACTCACACTTTGAGATAACAAAGATGCACATGCACACACACACACACACTTTTTTGATGACGGGATTTTTCACCCACCTTCAAGTATTGGCATTCCAAACAGACAAACCTGTATTGTTTGCAATATACTATGGAAAAGTCAACAGATCAATGGCCTGACTGAAGTGCAAATATGGTGAATGTGCAATATCTGTAGGTATGGCTTGTTTGATTACGCTATAAAACTACAACATTTCTGACAGAAAGGATTACAGAATGACAGTTGATGAAGGATGCCAAAGAATGCTATTTCCAGATAATTGGCCATATCAATGGTTGAATTGTTACGAAATAGCAAATAAAGAGTGAAATATGTGTCTCAAGTACTGTACATCAGAGCTATACATGACTCACAGCTGATTCTCAATTTACAAGCATACAAGGGAGTACAAGCGCTATAGATACACGAGCTGGGCAACTGTGATCCAATGTTTGAACGATGATATGTACCTAACGCAAAATGTCATACTTTGTAGCACGTCTAAACCTAACATCAGCCGTGTTATTTTAATTTTTGCAATACTGTCAACATGTACCACTGTTATATAAATACCATAGATTATATACTGATAGCAATTAGACATCTTAAGATGCATTACTTTCACTCTCACTGACTGTGTCACTTTTGCAAGCAAAAAAGAAAATATCCTCTGAGTACTTTAAATCTGAAATAAATCCACCACATTGAATGCATCAAAGATGCTCACAGTGATGTAAAGATATAATGGAATGTCCTGCTACTGCTGTATAGCAGCACTTCATAATAAATGGCGGGTAATGATGAGGACTTGGCATGACGATGAAGAGCTCCTTATATAATTGACTGACTGCACTAATGCCTTCAGGTGAAGTCATGTAATCAATAAACTACTTTGAAGCTTTTTAAAGAGATATTAATTTGGGTTGCTGTGGTGGAGAATGAAAAAGATCAATGAGGTATGATGGATCATATGATCAATAGCTTCCAAACGATTAATGAATGTGGAAGAAAAACAACGTAAATTGAATCACAAGGATAAAATGACAGCATAGATCCACCTTGTATCACCGGCACTGCAATGTTGTTTTACTTTGCTCCAGGTTGGAGTGCAGACAAACCACACCTTCCAATATGAAACGAAAGAAGAAGAGATGAATTTTCATTTTACTCTTCATCTGTCAGCCTCTCTTTGACAGCAGACTTCCATCACACTTACTGGACCATTGCCCTGAGCTGAAAGGGTCAGCGTGATGGAGGTCTGAGTGGTTCTGCACTCTGACCCACTAAAACACTCGGCAACACAGTCGGTCTCGCAGAAATTCTGTCCTACAGCGTCTGCATCTGTAATGTCAATCTGTTAACCCTTTGTGTTGTTTCCTTCGGCCTCCTGTTTGCAGAGAAAGCCGACAATAACAATTCTGGTAAGAGCAAATGAAGTAGATGGATTTTTTTTTTTTTCATATAATGGAGTGCAGGGCTCAGTGAGAAGTCGTGTTTATCCCTCTGGTTATCCCTCCTTCTGAGTCTTTCCTCCGACTGATGATGAGGCTCTGGGGGACACGCTGCTTTATTGGGAACACTGCAATCTTTCTTTTCCCCTCAAAGCTCTGTGTTTTTTACTCTATTTTTATTTGAGCTTCCTTCTCGCTTCCTTTGTGTACGCGTGTGTACTTGTATAGTCCCAGCATGTTCATGTGTGTGTGTCCCTTTAAAGCTTCACTCTGGAAAAGCAGTTTCACCCTGAGATTTTGCCGACAGCTTTTCTCACTCTCCTGGCTGTAGACTCTACTGGCAGTCCCTCACAGTGAGAGCCTGGCCTTTTACACCACACAGCTATCAACAGTAAGGCAGCCGTAAGCAACGCCTACGGGTTTTCAGCTTATCTTTTAAAACCCAACCATTTGGTTCACACCAATCACAAAGCAACGGCAGCGTCCATCACGTAGATATCATTTAAAGCTCATCTGTCACTAGAGCAGCATCATTAGTGCAGCTCTAAACATCAAACAGAAGCCATCTCTCATTGAGAATCCCATCATTTAGTCATTTAGCACAGTCATTGAAGACGCAAAGAAATGAAGGTTGACATGCGTGCACATCTTGAATGGATGAGGATTACTGGATGACAGAGAGAGAGATCAGATTGAGCGGTTTCTGTTACTCAAAGTGATGATCTTTGGTTTTGTCTTTTTACCTCTCGCAAATGACATCTAACAATGGTAGGGGCTAGTAAGGGCAGGTAAGCAAACAAAATGTGACCCTGAAAAAGTTAAGGATTATCACTTAAGGTGATCAGTTTCACACAAACTGAAGAATGTTTTACATAATCATGCATTTTGACTGCATTCTTTGACACGTGTCAAAGAATGCAGTACTGTGTATGTGTGTGTGTGTTCGTCTGTATGTTTGTGAGAGACAGGATATACCAGCATTTTTTATTTCTGGTGTGTTTACCTGGAGGCATGCAGGCGCGCGGCCATGTGGTTTGTTGACATCCACAGCTACAAGCTGCCACCCTCCAGCAGCGTCTTCATGGAACATCTGCGGCACAAGGGCAGTACATGAGAGGCAGCACACAACAGAAATATGTACTGCATAGAAACACAAACAGTCACACTCACTCACACACACCCTCCAGCTACAACTTCAAACTTCATAAACCATCTGTGGCCATACAAATACCCAAAAAGTATCATATGCAGCCATGTTCATAAAAATGCTAAATAATTGCAACTAAATAAAACATGTCAGAACCTGAACCAGACATAAAAATAAATCCAATCACAGCACGAAGACTATAGAAATATTGCGCGACGGTATTTCACCTTGGTCAAAATCACAATTGAGTGACATTATTTGACTGCCTGTCTCAAAAAGAAGCAGAAGAAGAAACAACAACAAAAAATTACAATGATGTGAGTGAGTAAAAAATGGATTGGTACGTTCTCACTTAATCAACACTGTGAGCATTCAGTGCCTAATTTCTTTGAAAGCCTTCAACAGTCTGCAGAGAATAACGCAGAGTTAAGGAACAATAGGCGTGTGATTGGACGTGTCCCTCTGGATCATCTTGTATCATCCCTGCTCTCTTGGGAAAGTAAGGACGCTACCATAGTTTTGTCATTGACAGATATGTGCTACTCTAATTTGCCTCTGTTCTGTGGTAAAGATTTGGATGTGTTAAAAATTACATCTGATATGGGAAAGAGAGGCACAATATTTCCAAGGTCATAATATCTGTATGAAGACCTTTGTGCTTAATGACAGAAGGTTTTGTGTGGTGATTTTTCAAGATGTTTGCTATCTTTACTTTAACTTACTTGTGAATTATTCCAAATTGTCATACCAGAACTTTTTTTACTGCTTCTTTTTCCAATTACTATTATCAACTTAAATGGCTGCTCTACTACTGTTCTGTACTGCTGAATTTCCTATGAACCTTGTGTTTCAGCTCT
>OMNV01006855.1:151234-182694 GCA_900303265.1 Brotula barbata
CTCTGTTCTGTGGTAAAGATTTGGATGTGTTAAAAATTACATCTGATATGGGAAAGAGAGGCACAATATTTCCAAGGTCATAATATCTGTATGAAGACCTTTGTGCTTAATGACAGAAGGTTTTGTGTGGTGATTTTTCAAGATGTTTGCTATCTTTACTTTAACTTACTTGTGAATTTATCAAAAAAAGTGTAGAAAAAAGTAGCCAAGTATTCCAAATTGTCATACCAGAACTTTTTTTACTGCTTCTTTTTCCAATTACTATTATCAACTTAAATGGCTGCTCTACTACTGTTCTGTACTGCTGAATTTCCTATGAACCTTGTGTTTCAGCTCTAAAACAAGCAGCTCTGAGATTCTCGTTCTAATACATTCAAAAATCAAATATTTAATATGTTATCTCCCTTGATTTCCTCTGCTTCAAATCCACTTCCCAAACCTCTCCATCAAGCCAGAGTAGTCTGTGTGTGGAGGAGGTCATCAAATAGTCGTCATATCCTTCAATAATCCATTCAAGAATGGCCAAGCAAAAAAAACCAAACAGTAGACGTGAACTTTTGTAGATTATTTCTGGTGCCTTCATCAGGCTTTGACCTCCAGCATGCACTGAGTTGTGAATCAGCTGGGATGAGGGTGAGCACCTCCATAACTGAAATCATGGCCTTCTGCTGCCAAAAATTGCATTGTTACCTCGGAGTGAAGACTGAATTGCTGCCCTCTGGGAATGAGTTCAAGTACCTTGGGGTCTTTTTCACGCATGAAAGTAAGATAAAGCGGGAGATTGGCAGGCAGATTGGAGAGCTAACCCTGAAGCAAAGCTCTGAGCTGACCGATCGATCTACCCTCCATTTCAACCCTCAACTATGGTCACAAGCTCTGGGCGCTGACCGACAGAATGAGATCATACATACAAGCAGCAGAAAGTTTCCTCCTTGCATAGACAAAGTGCATCGGGAAGAAAAGCTTGGCCAGCAGAAGGAAGCTGTTGAAAGGAGTCACGGAGCTAAGGATGTCCCGGCATTTGATGAAAATGCCTCCATGATACCTCCCTGGGGAGGAATTCCAGGCACTTCTAACTGGCAAGACCCCATGGGGCAAACCCAGAATGTGCTGCAGGGATTATATATGCCATTGGCCCAGGGAATGCCTTTCGATCCCCAAGGAAGCTCTGGAGGACACGTCTAGGAAGAAGGACACATGGGCTACGTTGCTAGGCCTGGTGCTTCAATGATGTGAATCAAGATAAGCAGTGGAAAATGTATGGAGCAAGTAAAGACCCATTAAATAAACGGATGCTTTGCTGACTGGGGGAGCAGCTGGAAATTTGAAAGATCAGAAATCCAGAAATCTGGTAGTTCTTAGATGAGCCCGAACTGGGTCTGCTAGTCGTTTACTTGTATCTGTCACAAAACTGCCAAAATTGAGGGGCCCTTTTCCTTTTGAATTACGGGCCTCTGCCTTGCTTGGATACACACACACACACACACACACTCAAAGAAATAACACTATAAGGGATAATTTCTCAGATCATATGCAACAGTGGTAAATTATTAAAGTATGAAAACTGTCTGCTACCCCAATTGTCTATCCAAAATATGCATTCTGTAGAAAATACAGGCATAATTTAATATATAAAGATCACATTATTATTAGTTTACATGCAAAATTCAATGTCAATAGCCAGAATGTCTAAAATAAGTCTGATTTTTTTTTTATATTAATCAGAAAATGAGTTCAAAATTGAGCTACAAGCTTGCAATTGGATCGTATTTGTGTCATTCTAGTGATTGAAATGGTATATTCTTCTGTGGACAAAATTAAGGTGACTTAGGAAAAAATAAATAAAGTATGATTCCATTGGTAGTTCAATTCCAATGGTAATTCCATTTTTCTGGATGAACTATTAATGTTATTCTTATATTCTATACACTTAAAGTAATATCTGATAAAAATGTGACATCCAACTGTGTCTTCATCTAGAACACTCATCTGCATGTGTGCCCCTTAGTGCGTGTGTATGTTACCTGTGTGGTAGCAGTAGAAGTGGTGCTGCTCCTTGACCCCCACATCTGCTGAAACTGCACTCTGATCTCAGCAAACGTCTCAATAATGACTGCAATGAAGACGTTCTGAGAAAGAAAAGGAGACAAGGCAGTAAGACAAGACTGTGAAGGTAACTACCAGGACAAAAAAAAGAAAATAATCAAGTGGGGGTCATTCTTCAGCTTTTACTATTTCTAATTTGACATGCTCTCTCTGATCACATGAAAAAAATGTTCTGCCAATGAGAGAGGAAATGATGTCTCAGTCGGGGGAAGATTAGGAGACGTCAGTCTACTTATGACACCAAAACCTTCCTCATCGAACCCTTACTGCCATGTCTTCAAGGTAAAATATAGTAAGATATGCTTCAGTAAAGACGATTCAACTCTAACCTTGACAAGCCATGCCAGGAAGAAAATGAGCGTTATGAAATAGAAGTAGGAGCGCCAGCGAGGGAAACTGTCTATGGCTCTGTACATGAGGAACACCCAGCCCTCCTGAGATGCTGCTTCATACACCGTAAAAATACTGGTACCTAAAAAGACAGAGACATACGAACATTCACAGTCAGATGAAAACCAATAATCAATGATGACATTTCAATTAATTGGTGAATATGTTTTTCAACGTTGCATGGACTTAATAACTGCACATCACCCCTGTACAATAGAGCACTTGATTGGATTTTGTTTATGAAAAATGATCAAATAAAACAAAAGCATCTTCATCCAAATATTGTTTGTCACTGACAGGAAGTCTTGTGAATTATTTGTTCCATCTGGATAGATGCAGACAACACAATGTGCTTCTATTGAGAGCAGTTTTCTACTAGGGTCGTTGCACCATTGTGAGAAACAATATTGTATTTGGAACACAATATTGATGGGTTTTTCAATGTAAGTTTCAATGGGACTAAGTCATGAGTTCCATGGACAAAATAACACTAAACAAAATTTAATTTACTTTGACCCATTTTTATCTTTACTTTGGAGTTGTGTTTGACTACAGCTAAGTGCCAGATTCACAATATTGTGAGCACCACACAGGTCTTATGTTGATTATTTCTGAACTGCTTGCTAAAGATATAGTAGGTTAACAGGAACAAGTTACTTTCACTGATTTTTATTTTCACCTTGGAGGCTGGCTAAATCTGATGGCCTTGAGTGAACGCTTATCTGTACTTAAGATTACATAAAAGATTACGGAACACTTGGAAATAGGTCAAATTCATTCTTACACTATTTGGGGAAAACGGGGAGGAAAGGATTTGACACTCTGTGAAGGAGCTCCCATGATATGCCCGAGAGAGAAAAACAATTGAAAACAATAAAATCCAGCACAACCTAGGTTTTCTCTTATATATAAAACAATCTTTCACAAATATAGCTCACCCTGTTCCATGTCAATATAGTGGATATAAATATCACAGCTACCCCATCATTTTCAGATAGCTGCGTGTAGAGAGAAATCAACCCTCCTTGAGAACACTCACTACGCCTCTGTGTGTCTAATGGGTGGTGGCTAAACAATTTTACAAGGATGTAGGGGTGAATATTATTGCGATATGAATAAATATAAATTCAGCATTTCAAGAACACCATCTCTACAAGCGGGAAAAGTCAAGGCAAGAAAAACAGTTTGACTGCACTATTATGTTCCATGAATATTTATAGTGTACTAAAATTTGCAGTCTATATGTCATAGTGTAGTTTACAATGTCTGAGTCTCAATTTAGTTGCTGTGTAATGTGAAGCACTGTTAAGCTCTGACTCTCCTTCATGGCAATTTACAGATTAGGGGCACTGCATTGTGCTCTGATACTGGATTGGCCTCCATTCAGCTGATAAGACTGCAGGATGCGGAGCTGTTTTATGGTTCATGAGTGACTCACACAGGGTTTTTTCCACATTTCTGTACAGGACAGAATATTAATAGATAGGAATCAAAATCAATATTCAATTACAGTATATATAATCTCGCGGGTGGCATCTACTGGATTTATGCATGGCAGATAATGGGCACAGTAGCTTGACCCATGGCATCAGACATGTTTGCTTATTGCAGATATTGTGTTATCATCATGTATTGGCAGACATAAAGAAGAAAAGGCCTTTGTTTGTCATTGTATTTTCGGAATTTCTCTGCATTTAACCCTGCCTAACTATGAGGAGCAGTGGGCAGCTGTAGCACAGCACCTGGGGACTAAATCGGGATCTGCAGCGTATTCCCTTGGTCAAGGGCAATGCTATAAGTAATTAGTCTAACACACATGTTTTTGTTGGTGGGGGAACCGGAGCACTTCTGTCTCGCAAAAATGAATGAATAGCCCACAGCCTGATATCAGAAAACTGAAGGAAAATGATAAAAAGCGGCGTAGTTGTTTAGAGTATATGAGTGGTCAGTTTTGGCCATTAAAGGTAGCTGCATAATTACCAAAAAAAATGCATACATTACAGCCTTACTGTTTCTTTACTTGATTAAGTTTGATTGATTATTTGACACCCACTTAATTTTACTGCTCAAAGTTTGAATTATGAAATATCTTGCCTTCACGCTGCAGTTGAAGATCTGAAGGACTACTGCCAAAACAGTACTGATATTATGTGATTATGTGTCTTTTTTTATTAATATCTATAATAATATAGATGCATTGGTATAAGATCTTTTTCTTGTGTTTTAAATTTCAATATCAGTATTAAAAATGCATTATCAGTCATTGCGCAACTGAAAACATTAGGTATACTGTATGTGTACAGATTTTGTGATTTCTTTGTGTATATTTGTATTTTTGAAAAGACATTGAGTTATACATGCAGACATATAGTAATTGCAGTAATTAAGCAGATGTAGAATTGCAATGGACGAATACATCACAACCACAGGTACAATATCATGCATTCACCACAATACCCCCATGTAAACCATTTTTGAAGTATATTTTATATTCAAGCTTTTGAGCTACTGAGAGGGTTCTTTAATTCTATTTGTTCAAGACTTTAGATGATGCTGTTATTGTACTACACTGCATTTTATAGTTAGTTGGTGAGACAAGCATAAAAGCTGGTTACGAATGTGTTTGTGTGTAAATAACTGGTGTACCTAGCTCATTGAAACCACTGTAACCAAGCTCCTGTCGGCTGAGACCCAGTTCTTCCAGATCCATGCATTTGAAGCCAAGAGGACACTGGTAGCCTTCCCCATCTGGAGAACAATGGGTGTCTGGGATAGCCAAGCTGTTCCAAGTCACAGTCCTTTAAAAAGAGAGAAAAAACAATTACTAAATAATATGTTTACAACTGGTGGCATGTAAACATAAAGATTTTCAATGCTTTCCTTATATGGTAACTGTTGTAACAACATGCTCGAATTTATATATGTAGTAAACAGAGTGCCAGTTATGCATATCGCATGAGCATACACTTACTGATGAATATTGACCGTGGCTGTTGCCCTGCCCCCTCTATTCATAATCTAATGTCTTTTAGTCGCAACTTTTTATTCACAGAGGCAGGAGCTCTTTGATTTCTTTAATGAGCTAATGAAAATTAATGCTTCCAATTGGCTGCCCAGACATTCAGCCAAATTGTTTATTAGGACTACAGGATGAGAGTGGATAATTTATTGCCGTACCACAAAGGCCAATCAGAGCCACAGTGAATAATTACACAACTTATACAACTAATTATACTGAGATGGATAATAGCTAATATCTATGAGCCTTATCAAAGATATCACCTTTGTTCATATCAAAGGAGAAATAATTTTGGCTACACAGTGTATTAATAATTTACTGTGTCACATACAAAAACAAATGTGTTTAGTATAGTAGAACAATATTGTTGGAATTTCTTCAAACAAAACTTAATTTGATTTGGGAAAATATGAGATCCATGTCATTATAACAATGCAACTTTTCAGACACCAGCTAATAACCATTTCTAAGATAAAACACCAAATTTAGAAAACAGAGTAGATGTTAAGAAAGATGATAAACATTCCGTATCCCATTTGATGTCGAATTATGATAAAACACATTTACAGCCGTTACAATGTTGCCTTTTTTCAGCTGGTTCAAATATACTGAATCTGAACTTGGTGGACCGCAAGGGTCAGTTCTTGGGCCTCTACAATCATATAATCATATGGGTCCACACACCAATTTAATGCTTGTGATATTCATATCTTTCCTTCCTATGATCCAACAATCATGGTACAGATCTCAACATGCCTCACTCATCTCTGAGCTCCTTGTCAATCCAGTCTACAATATATCTAATAACTGTTCAGCTCACCTCCTAATTGCTTCTACCGACTAGAGGCAACAAAGCAGCTAACCTTTACTAATCACATAGCATCTGTTTCTCAATTGTCTCAATTTGCTATTTTGCATAACATTAGGAGGATGAATCCCCATCTACCCAAGGTCTTTAAGAATGCTCTATAAACACAATTTTTCCTCACACCTCCATAAAACCCCCAACATAAACTCCCCTACTCTCAATATTTCTCTTTAATCAGGCTGTGGCTCGTGTTTGCGTCTGACAAATTAATATATGTAAAGGTAATAATATTGATACTGTTCAATACATTTTATGATATTACAGTCATAACTTTGCCAATATATTCCACCTATCGCTACACAGTGCTAATGCAATCTGCATTCTGCAACACAAATGTACCCCACCAGCTCTATAGTCCTAATTAACTGAAACAAATTTGGCATGCAGCAGACGAGAGCAGATCCCACAAATCCAAACTCCTTTTCATCTAAAATCCACACCAGACAAGCTCCCCTGATATTTTATTCCCAATTTCAATCAAATCCCTACTGTGCAAAAGGCTATGGAGCTTTGACTTTCTGCCAAGGGCATATGCCAGATTTAGATTAAACCTATCATTCCTTATGTGACATACAGTTTTTCTTAAATATCCCATTCTATGCACACGTGAGAGTTTTAGGATAACAAAGAAGCAAACAAACAGACATACAGCTGCTACACCACCTTTAGAATGATGTTAAAGAAGAATGTCAGAGCTAAAAATGTGAGAATGGCCTCTGCTATATTTTCTGCCAGTAAGGGTCACCCTCATCTGTGACAGGAGTTAGATGGACTGAGGGCAGGCTCTTGAGCAGAAATAAGCAAAGGATGGACAATGTAGGAAATGTTAATTATTGTAATTAGCGTTTTCGCTCACACTGCTGCCTCAGGCTTTCACCGTGAAGACTGCGCCCCCTCCTCTTTTGTCCCCACACAGGTTTCCTGTTCTCCACTCAACATCGTAATCAACAACAACAAATGGTAAACAACATGTGCACCTAATGTCACCCTGCATCAATCCCACATTTTCTTCAATCCCATCGCCACAAATTCAACATTAACATAGTTTTCATTTCCATTTAATTCTTTTTTGAAGGGCAAGTAAAGAGCAGTATAATGTAAGGGGGATTACATAAATGTTCCAAATAACAATCTTAAACCTCGTAATTCATATCAAATGCAATAAAATAAATAACAAAGCTTGCAATGTTTATAATATGTATCCAGCAGTGGTAGGTCTGAAGAAAAACTTTGTGTCATAAAGAGTATGTGTATGTGACTGTATCCATTTAATCTCACTGTGAATAATGGTTTAATTCGCTTTACGGATTATTAACAGAGAGCTTGTGAAAAGTATCATCGAGAGAAATTAAAACCCTTCCCACTTTCACATCTCAAAATACCTGGCCAGTCACTGTTTAAGCAGGCACATTTTGTTAGAAGCATCCTCCCATTTGACTGAGAGAAAGCATACATAGCCAAAAGTCTTCAGCAACATCGTGAGCAGCAGGGTGATTAATTTACAGGGGTGCCAACTATGATCATAAAAGTGGATTTACCGTGCATAACTATCATATGATAGGCTTTGCCCTCTGATGGGGCTTTATTGGCTTAGCGGGAAACCCAATTACTCCACACTCCCCTATAACATGATTATGTCAACAAAATGCCACATACTGTACACCCCTGACAGGCCATCATTAGTAAGTAGGCCAGTCAGAGTCACTGTCCCACAGCAGCAAAATGGGAACCGACCTCTTGACATGCCCTGACAGTGCCTTGGTCGTGCTTAGCAGCTTGGTCTACAAGCATGACCAACTTGATGATTAGTCTCAGCAGTGTCACCACACAGATTTGTGCCATATAGTTTCAACTCAAGACAGGTCTCAGAATTGAGCACGCCACTGGAAAAGAACTCAGACACAGCCGACCAAATCTGATCATGAACAGGCAGAGTATCATCTCCTCTGTAACTACAGTATTCAAATAAAAAGAAGGCAGTCAAAGCTGCAGAACCCAACCACAAACACTGAATGCTTTCTTCCCAGCTGCTCACCTCTCATGGCAAACAATGAATTGTTCTGTGTCTAAGCCTAGCTGTGCACTCTACCTGCCACATTAATAAATACACCACACAAACACATCTCTCCTATCTTTCCCATGGGTGGAAAAGCTGATTCATCCTGAAGCTATCAGATGTTCTCATAACTAGTGAGGTCTGAGAGCTTCAATACACTGTGGAGCTTTAGCAATCGCATACCTATTATATAGTCTCGATTAAAGAGAGTCAACTGTCACATATGATGTGATGATATCACACATATCATCCAATAGTGAGCTCAGTACGCTGTGTGAAAGCAAGGTGGCACTGACAGCCAAAATGAACGAGCACATGCAGTAAGTAGTATCATTGATGACAGCGGTTTTCCCCTAAAGACCGAAAACGGGCATGTCGATTGTTAAGATATGCCAGGGATAACAAGAATAAAAAATTGTCCAGGAGCAACATCGAAGACCATTTGTCACTAAAGTGAAACTTACAGAGAATGGCTTACTCCAATGGAGTGGCAGTTTTCATCATTATAGCAGCAGTCAGAGGCAGCCAAACTTATGGAAGCTGCTTGCCAGAACTTGTATCATTGTGAATTGACTAGCATTTGATAACATTATACTGCTGTATTGTTTATCGTGTTAGCTAAATATCAATCATAACACAAACTCTTTTTTGCCATAAGGAATTTTTGACTGAAATGGTAGAAAAGAACCCAATACTCATTTGAGTGAGGACACTGAGTGGCATGTAGTTCCACACAAAACCCTTTCTATCAATAAAAAAATAAGTTAGGTAAACATTACCCAGCTTCCTCCACTCTTTCCCGATCATTCCCAGACGTAGTTCTATTTTTGATATCTTCTATCAGATTATAGCAGTTTCATGAAAATCTTCTTTATTGTCCTGAAAAGCTTGAACAAAGTACTTTTCGGAAATCCACAGTTCTTTGGTTAATGTCATTAAATTGTGAATTCTGTCCCAAAACCTTGGACAGTTTGTACCAAATAGCACATGAATGGTTTAGGAAACAATTGCAAAACGCATTAGTGCGGTCTTGAGCGTAAAAAGAACAGCTCAACTGCTAAAAGCATGTGCAAGAGCAAAGACAAACTATTGCGAAGCACCAAAACTTAATTCAAAGGACGAGGCAGTTTGAAGCAAAATAGCAGCGGAGAGTTAAAAGGGATAAAGTGATGGAGATACATCTCCGTCTGCCAACCATTTGTCCTTAATCATCCAAGAAAAGAATAGCGTGAAAATTTACCCCTAGCCTAAAGCAGGTATTATTTTTCATGTGGCTGTATGCTTCTATGAATCAGTCATGGCACATGAAAATGAGGCAAATGCACAAAAAGAGTGCGGTAGAGCCACATCTCACAGAAACAGGGAAACAGCTGGTAAAAAAGGCTTGTAGTTCGCGTTTATGAATGAGAGAAAGCATCGGTGCGGCGGTGTTTGCTTTTATTGTGACGTTAAAGCTGACAGTATATTTCATGAATATGGCCCAAAGTCTGAAGGTGGACAAAAGAGGAGCTGTAAAGCCCTTTACTTTAGCTTAATCAGGATTTGGTGCCTCCATAAGCTCGAGTGGCTAAACGAAGCTGATTAGATGACCAGGGGTGAGCAGAACAGGGAAAAATGGGAAATATGCTGTGCGAGCTGTCAGAAGCACTAGAAATCACCACTGGATGATAAAGCTGAATTTAAAAAATAAGAATCAAGTTAGAGAACAATTCTTGTTATAATTAGAAATGCATATTGTTGTTACACTTATTAAAACGGACATTATTACCCTTTCTGTGTGTCATTAGTGACACAGTGATGGTTGAACGTTCCAAACATCTGAACGCCCAGAATTCCATATAGCAGAAGAAAAAATAGCAGGAAGATAGACACACTCCAGATCTGCTCTCCTGACCGCCTGTAAAGAAAGGGAGTAGGGGTAAATGTCAGGTATACGTGCTGTTTTGTTTTTGTGGGACCACACGTTTGTGGCAATGATATGTAAGAAAGGAAAGCTGGGTAGTGAGGGAATCATACTTCAGAATATTGGTGATTCGGGAGCGAGGAAGCTCGAAGCGGAAGTAGATCCTGAAGGCCCGGATCATAATGAGCGCTCTGGGGATTCTTAACATTCCCCACGGAGACATCTGATCCACAAGCTCTGCTATTTCAAACACCTCAGAGAAAGAAAGCCGGGTTATTATAAATTACATTTTTAACTTCCTTTTAACCTTTCATCAACTGCTAATAAAGCAGCGATACAAAACAGGAAGATTTTGATAATGATGCAACATACCTGCAGCACCAAGGACACCCAGATGAAAAACACCATGAATCCATCAAACATACACCAACGGTCTTTAACATAGGAGTTATCCCCCTGTACGGAGTGACAGAGAACAGAAAGAGCGACTGCCTAACTGACTAAATGATAATTTCACATGAGCATGTATTGATCACTGATTTATATTGATTTCAAAGCAACCTGACTTTATACAATACAGAGAGACAGGAAATGCACCACACCCACCCCCACGGACACGGAAATGCCATCATCACCTGCCCAAAGTCAAACTGTGGAACCTTTTGTGTGGAAAAAATATGCAGCAATAACACAACAATAATAAAAAACTATAAATATGATCAAATGACTATCTCCACGTTGAGACTGACTATAATTCTCAAATAGCCCCATTTGCAAGATGATAAACTACAAAAATAATGCTTAAACCACTGAAGTGTGAACAAAGTAAAATGTCAAGGGGCCCATAAAAATGGGCATACTTAATTACCACTTAGAGGTCCATTTGATGAAAGGCTGCAAAACAGCAGGAAGGGCGTTCTCAAACATTTTACAGATAAGGGCCCTGTTTGAATACTCATTAACAGATACAGTACACAGGGATGCAATTAGCCAACAAGGCAATGTGGTATATATGTCCTCTGCAGAAATAAATACACCTTAATTACTTAAAACTCAAATTTTATATTTTAATGCATGCGTCATGTACAGATTTTTATTGGAGGACACATTTTTACATCAGAACTATACTTGCCAATCAATTATACATTCCTACCTCATGGTATAGGTACCCTGCAAAACTTAACATTGCCTATATAGACTGACAACCACTGTTTTTAAATACTCATTTCTAGCTTGTTTTTCACAACGTGGAACAACAATAGAGGAGACAGAGAAGTCCTTCATATTTATTTATGTCACTGCAGAGATCCAGAGATGCTGAGTCATCTACTCACAAGGAAATAGTATTTCCAAAGATCTTGCTACATTTATCTGAAATCAAAGATGATAATCAAATGCTCTATGATCGACATGCATTGACTCTAATTTCCATAGTCATCATGGTTCTTGTAGTATTGTGAGAATGCAAGCAAGGAACTCACTAAATCCTTCTGATGAGTTCGACAGTGTACCTAATCTGGATAGTTTGGGATAATATAGTTCCTGGTTTAGTTGCCTATTTCATCATCAATTCATCAATCATGAGATTTTACTCAAGTGAAGGCCACCTTCTATCTATTTAGACAAATGAAAAGATATTGTTGCACTTAGTCATCGTGAACCATCGAAGAGCATGTTTCACATAGAGAACAGTTGTACTTTTGTGTCCTCCCACTGCGTTCATGTCCTTGATTTGCCAGTGAGGCTGTCTAATCTTTTTACAGCTGTAATTAAGGGCTTTTCATCTGCCAGTTGTCCGTTTATGGTCACTTCTGGAGAATATTATCCATCCGTTTCCCTGCGTTGATTCATCTGAATTTACAACTCAAAAATTGAGTCAAGGTTGTCTCTGTAATTGTGTGATTTAAATGCAGGGTGCTACATACGGTCAAAATCTCAATCTTAGTGCCTCATTTACACCTCATCTTATGTGTTCCTTAGGCTATTTCAAATGCGTCTGATCGCCTGAAGCGGAAGCAACACAAAATCCATGAACCACAAGTCGCGAGTTGAGCAGATTAGTCATGCTAACTCGGCTACAGCTACGGCATTCGTTCGCACTGCTCATGGAGTGGGTTTTGCAAAAAAAGTATGGTTTTGTCTTACATATGATGTGATACCATTCGACTTACCAACAAATTCAATCCAAGATATAATATTACGCACCTGTGATGATTACATACAGCTCAACACAGACAAATGTTTACAGTACTTCAGAGTCAAAGCCCGAGCTGCATCACATTAACAGTGACTGGAACCTGAACAGGTTCTCCCTAAAGACACATTTCTTTATCAAAGACTACAAGGGTGAAAATATTTCAAGTGGTTTAAGCAGACAAGCGAGAGTGGTGTATTCACATGGGAGAAACTGCATCCTCAGGTTTGTTGTGGAACTAAAAAAAAATAAAAATCACTAAATACTCACACAGGCTGTTAAGCACCGGAGGGGAAATCATAGCCTGTCATAGATTAGAACTCAACAGGGAACATGTTTTCGACAGGGCTTTCTTACGTGTACGAAAATGAAAAGGAACAATTTGTTTTGTACACTGAAAGAACAACAGCACATTCTGGACAAAGTACATTTTTGACATGAGAGAAATAACAGTAATATCCTGCCTTTTGTCAAGAACATGAAGTGTGCTGTTGTTTTATTACTTTAGTGCACGAAATAAAGACGCCCTTTTCATTTTTGTGCACTCCTGAATAAACATTTCTGTGAAACATAATAATAGCTCCCCACCACTGTCTCTTTGGCATTTTGTGAACAAAAAGCATCACTTTCATTATGTAAATATATTTGTTATGGCAAAGAACTTGTGTAGTAGAAATGAAATCCTTACACTTGGTGCCCCATACGTTCATATGTGTACAGGATCACGACAGCTTGTTCTGGTGCCACAATGGCATGCTAGCTCCTCTCCCATCATATGCTGATTGTAGTTGTCCAAATCAAGTAATAGTTAAGAAGGAAGTACACAAGACAAAACCTTGTGATTTTCTTGAACTATCTGATAATGCTGGTGAAAATGGTACCTTGATGATTCCTCTGATGTGCATCTTGGCGATCATCTCAGCAGTGTAGAGAAACATGAGCAGTGTATCCAGCGTGAAGGTTACATACTGTAGTGGAGGGTAATGCTCGAAGGTCTTTGGGGTGTTCATACACACGGAGATGACGCTGATGATGGCACAGGCCCGCAGCAGGGAGTGCACCCACTGGAGGAAGAAGTTTTGAACACTTTAGAGCCCACTTACACCTGGTCAGCAGTGAATTTGCGCTCTGCTAGATTTAGCAGCATACCATCAGAAATTCTGCTTTAAGTATGATTTTTTTAAAATACTGAATGCTAGCATGAATACAGCCGGCACGATCACAAATTAATCCCCACTGGCAACATTTTCATCGGGTCAACTAATCACAATCACAGCTGGGGCCCAGACACCAAAAAGAGGGACTGTGTGGGGAAAATATGGACGTCTCGTCACCTCAGCATTTTTCTCTACAATCCTCTGTCCTCAACACTTCTTTCATTCAAGTTAGCTGGCCGCTAACACTAGCAAGCAATAACAATAGCTAACCAATATTAATAATTAATATTAATATTAAACTAATATTAGTTAAAACAACAAAGACATTGTAATGTAGTGCTCAATGTTGTGGTGACAAATATGATTAAACTCACTGGTTTGTTGATCCAGAATATGTCAGCACTGTCTGCAAGGGTCTCATCCGGCCCAAAGTCGGTCATGGGCTGGGCCTCGACCCGCGAGCTCTGTTTTCTCTTCAGCATGCTGGGACTTGCAGTGCTATACAGAGAGTGGATCTAACAGAGAGAGGGATGCAGACCATACACTGACCAAAACTAAAAGAGAAACAGAGAAAACTCTGACAGCATCCAAGTCTGGGCACCGATTATGGTGACGATAATTGACGTTTTGTATTATGTGTCTATATTATCACAAAATAGTTTTAGAAAGGGTCAAGAACTACCTTGTACATACTCACAAAAGTATGCAATTTGATTATGTCTAAATTTAACATATATATATATATACACACACACAAAGTTTTGTGTATTCTGTATAATAAGCTACCCAGACTTGAATTGCCAGAACAAAGATGCAGACTTTGAAATCAAACATGTGCTGTGTTGTTCAATGGTCAAAGTGATGCACAACGTAGCATACATGGAGCACAGGACAAGTGTAACCACATTGGAACAGCTTCGGTCACTTACCATTTGGAAAGATCTAACATGATCTTCTGCATAATAAACACCAAGGCGGCAGTAGACTATGCTGTGCAACCTAATGTACATGTGTGGCTGTGTACGAATCTGTGCATGCCCCTGTGTGTGCTGTGTGCATGTGTAAGAGAGAAAAAGAAAAGTGCAAAGGCCGTTTCAACATAAGAACACAAGAAGAAATGGCACTCTCAATGGAGACAAAGCGCACATACCAAAGGGAAAAGTAAAGCTGAAATTGCTCCAGCACTGCACATAACATGCGATCAGGCATACCCTGTAAATAACACACAACAGTTAGTCAACATCATGGCATATATGGTGTACAGTACACTACCAACATCTACAATACGCTCATAGAGACAAGAATGCCCACCACGTCTGACATCAAGGCATATAGGCGACACGCTCTGTGAGTGGGTGACTGAGGTGTTGTGGAAGAAGATGGGATAAGGGAGGACCAAGGGGACTCACTGTGAGGCTCCTCATTGGTGCGTTCATCCCCAGGTCACAGAGGGGGTGGAGAGACCAACCAGAGAGAGAGAGAGAGAGAGAGAGACTAGAGGCGTAAAAGGGAGAAGGGTTCTATGGGTCTTTGAGTTCCTGAAGCAGTGGCCAACGATGCGCAGCAGACATAAAAGTAATAAAGAAGGACGAGAGAACATAGTTACAAGTACAGAGCAGTACAGCTTCAGCACAATGTCTAGTCTACAGTTTAAGTATTTTGTATTATGCAAGAAAGCACTGAAACATCATTTCCTAATGCTGGAAAATAGAAAATGCAGATATGTGTCACTACATCATCAACATAGGAATGAAAAACGCTACATCGTTCTTCTGATTGGTACAGCAGAATTAATCAAAACAATCTGAATACATTAAATGTGTATCCTTAATCTTTCCTCACACTGCTAAAATAATCATGACAGCATAAAGCAGAGAAAAGAGGAAAAACAACCAAAGCAAACAGAAACTATAAAGTAATTGTGAGACGCACGGTCACGCCAAGGGAATTGGATTACAGCACAATTACTCAATCACCCAATGGAGAAAGCTAAAAGAGGGAAACAATCCTAAAACCAGATGTGGGCGTGGCAAACTAGCTTGTATTAGTGTCGTTTTACATCTCCAAATACTAACACTCTTTCCAGCTTCACCGCTGCTCCTCCAATGAGTGCCCTAGAGTGACATCACCTAAAAAGGGACTGGTGCTATTTACGTGGAATTATGGGGGTGGTTGTTCGCCAACCTGCAGTTATTTGCCCCTACTAATGTTACATGTCCTTCATGAGACAAAACAGCTAACATTGTGAGATTCTTTCTTGATATATTTCTGTCACTTTCATTAAATATCCATATAGAGCTTTGTGGGCTTCCTTCTGTCACTATGATTTTCCCCATCATTTTTGTTTTAGGTTCGTGCTCCTGCCTTTGCCCTTGAGCAACGCACTAGACTGTCGACCTGGAGTTGCTCTTATTTTGAATGGATCAAATAAAGAGGATACGTGTGCTCTAAAGAAAGCACTTCTACTTTTCAGTGACATCACTCATTTTATATTATGGTGAATACGTAATTTTTTGTCATTTTCTCAGAAATCCCAAAAGTATTGGGTCAATGACATTTTTTCTTTCAGTTTTCATTCATAGAACAATTGAGAAATTGGCAATTTTGGGGAATTAAGGAATTTTGTCAAGTTTAACATCTCAAATAACTTTACTAAGTTTAATTCTCCATGTAAAATCTTGAAATGAATGAACAACAATTTTAACAACTTTGTCAAGTTTAGTCTTTAAAAAGCGGAATTGCCGGCATCATCCTTGAGAAAAAAAAAATGAATTAAAGCATGAGAACAAAAGCACTCGTTGAGATGGTCATGCTGACAGAACAATGTAACCGTGCTTCACATTTTTTTCCTTTTGTGCGCTTACCAAGAAAAGAAACTGTCCATCCGATAAACCCCATGTAGTTAGAAGCAATTTCCAGCGTAATTGCTACACTTAACATATGCAGTTAGAGATTTGAAGAAGACTGAAAACAAAATTACAGGGTCTAAGTGCTCTAATGTGGGAGTAAGGTGGCGAAGACTGCAATTAGATTCCCATTTGGAGAGAGGACATATTTCTCACAGGCAGGATGCAATCACCGGCGTATTAATTGTAACTTTAGGTCTGTGTTCGATTCAAACTTTCTGAGTTGGACTTCTTTACTATTTCACTCTTGAAGCGTGCATCATGGCTGTAACATCAAAACAACGACGGAAGAAGTTAAATAAAAAGATGTGGGCAGCAGACCTGAGCTAATCCTTGTGAAAAAATTCCAAAGATACCAAATATATGAGGACTTATTCTGAGGTAATTATACATAAAATGATACCGAATGTATAGAAACTGAAGAGAATTGTAATAGAACACAAGGGCTACAGTAACAAATTTTACTTAGCATGATATGATGCTACAATTTTGTTGCCGATATGTGAGAATAAAGAGATAAGATATCTGCCTTACTAAGGCACAAAAACAAGTTGTGATTAAACATGAGGTAAGATATTAATGAGTTCAGATAAAAATAATTTACAAACTTTAATTCCATTGGAAATTAAATTGTAAATATTAACTATGCATGAAAATGTCTGTTGCTGTTATCCGTTTTTTAAGATGAACCAAAATTGCCCTCTGGGAACAATTAAGTTTTATTGAATCTAATAAAAACTGAAATAAAGTAAACAAATTTAAACTTCAATTTTAAGACTTTATATAATACACACAACACATAAGTACATAAATATTTACAAGTCATACATATACTGTATATATTAATATCAGCTAGCAAGTACGCCTACGTACAGTGTGCTAGGCTCGAATATTGAGGTATTTCTGGTCAAAAATATTGCAATATTCTATTATATCCCTTCGCCCAAAGACAATAAATCACAAGAACACTGGCTGAGTTTTTTTATAATAGAAGAAGAATGAAAATAAGTGTGGGTGTAATGTGCTAAATGCTAACTCTGCTGCACATTTTAATGTGTCAATGTTACAGCATTTGTTTAGCAGCAAATTGCATTCTGGTTGCACATCATTTTAAAAATAAAAGTAACTCTTGAAAAAGCTAAACAAGGAACATTTGGTCATTTCTTGTGAAGAATTAAAACAGAAGCTATGAATAAAATGAGCTAAATGTAAAGGCTGTGCAGCCCTACAGGCATTCTGTCAGATTATTATAAAAGGCCAAACGTGGGGGAGAAGCTCCTCTTTGGATAACACACGGCTGTGTAAAATGGCACTTGCACACCGAGATGACAATCAGAAAACCCATGTCCATATTGAGATTAACAGCTGAATGAATTACATCGACGTAGCCAACGTTACTATGGAAACGGATGAGCGCTAAAGCGCTATATTGATAGAAAAAAACGGCAATAGCACATCGTGAATATAGAAATATAAGCAAGTGTGGCTCTGGACGAGTCTGTTGGTGTGTTCGGCTACCTGGCAGTGTGATAATACAGCCAGATGTCACCAACTAAACCCCAATGTTTGATCAAGGCCTGCTACTCAGGATCACGTCTTCTCCTCCACTTCATGGAGAAACCACGAGCAAACGCGCACAAACAGGCGTCAAAGGCATTCATGGCTAAAACGTGTTCGTCGAAAATACGCGCTGGGTGCAGGAGTGTGTTTAAAAACACGCTGAATCACTTACGAGAGGCTTGTGTCCCTTATCGGCCGACTGTCGTCCCGTCCATGCTATCAGCTGTTTTCTGGTGTGTTGTGATCATTGGCTGCGTGTACGCGCAGGCTGAAAACATCAGCAGCAGCGGAGGCGCGCAGCCATCTCCATGGTAACAGTGCAAGGTCTCGTCCCAGCATCAGAGCAGTGTCCTCCTAAATCCTGTCGCGGACACTGCTAGACAACCAAAGATTAGCCGAAAATTAGCCATTCTCTCTGTCCAGCTGTAGCATGTGTCTGCTGTAAATGAGAAATGTGATCAGTGGCGGCTTTAGCGTACGTGGAGAGCAGAGTGAGACCAAAGTGACCCTGGTGCCCCACCCCCCACCCAGGTGCCAGAACACCTTATCCCAAAAACAACAGGAGCAGCTAAAACACAGTTATCATTTAGAAGGAAACTAATGTAGACAGAAAAACAAAACATATTATACAAGTTACATTTACAAAAACAAGACCCATAAAAAAAATAACCATCCATTATCTGTATCACTCCTCCAAGTCGGGGTCATGGTTAGGGCGGGAGGCTATCCCAGTGATAGCTGACATACAGAGACAGACAACTCAATCACACTCACATTCACAACTATGGGCAATTTAGGTACTCCAATTCACCAAAGCTGCAGGTCTTTGGAGCAGGGAGTAAACCCAGACATGGAGAACATGCAAACTCAAAGCAGAAGAGACAATGGCCGACTCAGAAATTGAACCCACAACCTTCTTTCTGTGCGGCAACAGTCTAACCACCACACCCTCATTAAATTTAAATAAACAGATGAAAATAACACACTTAAAAAAAGAAAACATTAAACAAGCAGGTATTCTCCAAGACAATAAAAAAATAAGAAGAACACGAGAAGCCAAAAAATAAAGTTACACGCATATTTATGCCCTAATGTCATTATGTGAAATCTGCGACTAAGTTCTGGTGTGTGTGTGTGTTTGTGTTTGGTAACACTGAGGAGAAGTATGGAGATTTACATTTACAGTTTAGAGCTCCCAGTTGTTTGCACAATTAGCTTCTAGCTAGCTAGGTAGTATCTCTCCCTCTAATATCATGTTTAATATTAATATTTGAATTTGAATTCAAGAATTATCTGGAGACATTTCTTGCAAACATTTGCGTAAAACAAAAACAACAAATTCATCCCTACTTTATCTTAAACGTTCTCTCTAATGCTGACAAATTGTTTAACTTAGCTAGCTTCTACTTAGCGAGGCTACACATAATGCCAGACACATTTAGCTAGGAGAATCACTTTTTTTTAAACGTTATATAATTTACAAATAAGAAACCTGAAAAAAGATTAACCATGGGGCGCCCCAGGGGCTCACCTGGTAGAGCAGACGGCACATACTGTGACGGCACAGGTTTGATTCCGACCTGCACCCTTTGCTGCATGTCATCGCCTCTCTCTGTCCTGTCCTTTACGTCTGTCTCTCTACTGTACCTATCATAATAAGAGAGAAATGGCACAAAAAAAAAAATTGGTAAAAAAGAAAAGATGAATCATACAATTTACATCTATTGTAGCGCTGTTAGGGTGAATGTATTAAAGTATTTTAGGTATGCTGAAAATTTTAAGTAATTTGATACAGTTGATTTTCTCAAGACCATGAAATGCAAAAATCAGAGTCCATATTTTGTATTTATAATATATTTCAAACACAATTTTCAGAAATACTGCTCATCCCTGTTGACGATTAATAAATATTTGTGATATTTCTTATCAATACTGAAAATAAATTCACAGTCCTGGGGTCCTGCAACGATCACATCAACAGCACAACATCCAATACTGAAAGTGTAAAAGCCCCAAGACTTGCATTTGGGCGAATGCATTTGCATGACCTCAGAGAATAGGATAAGCAGTTAAGGCATAAATCTTATTATTCTATAGGATTTCCTAAAGTTTTCTTGAAATTATACCTTCTGTGTGGGTTAGGGTTGGCCACAAGTAAGTTGAAGCCATGTCTGACATTGTCAATGAACAGAGACAATATAAATTATTGAGCTGAGCACAATGCTGTCAGGTGAAATCAGTGCAGTCTTGTATGACGAAAAATGCAAGATCAAAGTTCCAATACGGCCTTGCAGGTTTTAGTTGACGTGACACTTTTCCTGAATAACCTGGGCCTTTGGTCCTGGCTTGTAAAAAGAATTTTAAATGTTGCCAGAGTAAAAACTTGTCTCCCATTAGAGCATACAAGTATTATCCTAATGAATAACCCTATTTTTTGCTGACAGTCTTAAGATGGAATGTCCTGTATACCGAGTGGATGAGATTCTGAGATTAGTTTTGGCAGTGGCTACTGGAAAAGCTTGATCGTGTTATTGTGACACAGTTCACAGAGGAAATCAAGAACAGAAGGGAGATAAAGAAACAAAGACAAATAAACAAAACTAAAAGTCAAGGATGAAAATTTAAATCTCTTAACACTAATGGGGCTGAAGGGGCTAAACTAATTTTAAAAAAATGAACACAAACATATAAATATATACATATATATGTATTAACCTTAAAAACACTTTCATTTGTATTCATAAGTATCCTTTCTAATGCCTTTCCCCTGTAAAAGTAAGTAGCTAAATAAAATTAAGACAATCTCAAAGTGAATAAAAATCCCAGCATAATTACACAGAGGATCAAAGGAAGCATGGAGCAGGCTTTAGAATCAGTAAGGGAGCAGGCCTGTCACCCTGTTTGAGATCACTGAAAGGCAGGCAGTGTGAAGGGGAAGGACAGTGGGGAAGGTCAGGGAGGGATGAAGGAGGAGGCCTGTTTTTGAAAGGATTTGAGCTAGTGGAGGTCTTCTTAGGACAGGAGCCATTTTGTCTCCAGTCTGGGGTGAGTGAGAAGTCAGACAGAGGTAGTTCTGGGTGTGTGTGAGGACATCAGAGCGTGCATCATGAGGCATGGTGATGCAGAGTGACTGATGTGAGTCAGGAATGTAGAAAGGTTGGGGCAGAGATGTGAAGGCAGATAATTCTCCCATGGAAAAAGGAATTTGAGCCATGTGTTTTTCTTACCTAAAGTTATGCTAACATATCTGCCCTCTGACTTAATGTTGCTTCTTTCATACTTTGCAGGAAGTGCTCAGGAAATCAGAAGCTACACTGCAGCAGCGTGGACACAAAGAGCAAAGAGCAAAATGCAGGCTGAGGCTGGATCCCAGTGAAAAATCACAGGGACCAACATGACATGGCTAAGTGTTTTTCACACTGCAGGAACTCTGGAGCTTTACTTTGCTTCTCAACGGGAAACTGGTGAAATCTTGGTTTTAAAACTGTAGTTCCTAGAGTAGTCCAGAGCAAACACAGGGCAGACAATATATATGTACCTATCGGCCAATTCCATTGAAAACCACAGTAAACAACAGAGCTATGCAGCCTAAAGTTGCATACTATATACTCAAAAGAAGAAATATTCTTTGTGACAGATATGCAACTGTCTGTTCTTTCGTATCTCTGTGTGGGTAAGAAGCTAGGTAGGAGCTGTTAAATGTTTATTTTTTATTTGCTATTTGAATAGAAAAATAGAATAATGGTCCTTTCAGACACCTAGATGGAGGGGGTGTCTATGATGCATGATTTTTTTGTAACTTCCCAAAACTGACAATTCAGAGCGATGCTTTCTACTCACAACAATTGACCAGGTGTGCGTAGGTGTTGCAAGAGCAGAACTCTGAGTGCTCTGCTAATTGTTTTGTCCTCACTCCTCCTGTGTTCCAGTCTAGTCTGTGTTGGCAGAGGTGGTGATGGTTTGCTTTTTGGAGAGGAGGCAGGCGTAATGCAAACACAATTGTGATCAAGGTCTGAGCTGCAGAGGATGGAGAGATATCAGCATGACATTTTTAAATCACACTTGGACGGCTGCGATTCCACACACACCTGGAAATGCAACAAACTGCATGGTTTCTGTTAATTGAATAATTTTTTGTAGTCTCCCCTACTTTTATGATTCCCTCTTGTACCTTTGCTTTTTCAGCTCGGTGAATACACATTAGCTGGACAAGTTCAAAACTAGTATAAGTTTCCAGTATGTTACCTGCCAATTTACAAGTATAAGAGAGTAGAATTCTTAAGCTCTGCAACCGTCAAGTGTGTGGGAATAACAATAAAAAATAGGAAAATTGAAAAATGTAAAGCGGGGCCTATTTCATTATATCATGTCAACAAAAAAGAAGTTGTTGTTTTTTTCATTTTTACCAATCCAAAAGCAAAATAATTTCAATATCTAATGATACAAAATGCTAAATCTGCACTATTTTCAAATGAACGTGTGAGTTGTATATAGATATTTGACAGCAAGAATCGTATCACAGGTAGCACAGGACAAACCTTCAACTGATCCACATAGGTAGGATAATGCAGAGAATAATCAATGACTCACAATGACAAAAAAGAAATACATATACATAAATATTCATACAGTTTACTCAGTATTATGTTGAAGCCGCTTTAGCAGTAATTACAACTTCAAATCCTCTATGGTCAGATGCTACAAGCTTGGCATATTTTGATTTGTGGAGTTTGTGCCATTCTTCTCTGCAGATTTTCGCATTCAACATCACATTGGATCGTTAGTGAACAGCTATTTTCAGGTCCCTCCAGAGATGTTTGATTGGGTTCAAGTCCGGGCTAAGGTTACGCCATACAAGGACATTCACAGAGTTGCCACTCCTGCATTGACTGTTTAATATTTGACGGGAACGTTGGATGAAGCAAACTTTTCATCCATGCCAATGAACTCAATGTACACACAGTGCGTCACCCTTAATACATGATGGTATTAAATATGAATAAAAAGTAGCTGAACTGCATTTTAGCAGCTTAACGGTAATAAAGTAAATCAGTCTGATGTGTGTAAATTGTTCCATCTCAATAAACATATACAGTCAACCATATGGGTTTCCTGGCTGTCAGTGGATGACAGATTGTCTCGGAGGACTTAATGAAATGTCATTTTACATTTCATTACATACATTTCATTCTTATTAAATTAGTTGTATTCAATATTAATCACTATCCCTACTATCCATAATAATCTAACATCATGCACTGCTTCATTCTCTGCTGTGTTGTTTTGACTCCACATATGAGGTGAAGCGGTGGCAGAAGTTTGGCTCTTCTTCATTATTAATAATATTAAAAATAAAAACACAAACAGCTCCAATGCCACTATCAGATCATCCGTAGAAGGAACATAAAATGAAACACAAAATAAAGAGCAGTCTGCTTCTAATTACATCTCCAACTGGCGACTTAACGTTTCATTTTGGCAGTTTTCCCCATTCCAGCTCCTGCCCAGGACCCTGTCTGAGAGTCAAGACTAATCAAAGGCACTTGTATGGAGAGGACTGTTGGCCTCTGAAGAGATTGAGCCAGTTCAGGCCAGCCTGCTGCTCTTTCTCTCTTTCTCTCCTTTTCTTTCCCTCTCACTCTCCCTTCCTGCCCTGTCTGTTTGGAGAGAAAAGACTGGGAAATCTCTTCAAGCTGTTTTACTTCAGGTTTCTGTGGGATTTAAACATGCACACTGAGGCACTCATGCAGTCCATGTTGGTGCCGTTGTTTCTGATTCTTCTCTTTACGGTGGAGGACACTTTGTTACAGTCTGTGAGGTGAGTTTCCACAGTTTTGTATTTCCTTAATTATTTTTGGCTGGTTCAGAGCCTAAGAATGACGAGGGAGGTGCAGAGTAGTAAACTAATGGGAGCACTATGTGGCAAATGAGTCTGGGAGTTTACACGGTGTGCATGTTTTCAAATTGTAAGTACAGATATGGAGGTTTGAACTTGATGCATACATTGCTGATATATCAAACAATCCGAAGAGGGTATTGCTAATATCTTGGGGTTGCACTCTTGAGCTTTAACTTTTGGCTCATTATGCCTATGTTATGTAAATCATAGATCTTATTCAACATCCTGCCACCAGTCCAGAAACCTCAAGCATCTAAAACAAACATCGCTTGAAACAGCCTTAACAGGTTCCTGGTGCAAAACTGTTGTTTTTGATGAAAATGCTCTCCACGGTCCTTCTAATGTGAACCCTCATTAAAATGCATTCAAGTTTGGATTATTATTATTATTTCTTAATCTATCCAAGTCAGCAAAGCTGTTATGATGCAAACTTTCTGCCGCTAAGGGGGTGTTTACCTAAAGCAGGTGCACTATGCTGCTTTGGTAACTGTGGTGTGTGTTTATCTAAATCTACTTCTACACAGTGTTTATTGTACCGTAGCTGAACCCACGCATGTGCCACTGACAGTCTTGGTGATTACAGTGTTTTCTTCAATTTTCTAGACACAGATGTAAATAATTTCTACCTTGTTTGTTTACCAATTATGTCATCATAACAGTTTTGACAGTTTGACAAAATAGTAATTGTGGGACACTCTGCTACAAATGTTACGCATTGTAAACATTGTTCTATATGAGAATAGGATGAGCCCTGTAAAAGTTGACCGAACTATATATATATATATTCACAGAGTATATAAATCTAATCATAATAATTAAAGCCAAAAGAAAACCATGTGTTCTTTTTACACTTTTAAAGTTTCCTAATAAAAGGTGGTCTGCTTTTGCTGAAACATTCAGTTTCAGCTTGCCACAGCACATCTGCACAAAGCATAAAATGATTTCTTTCCAATGTGTTGGGAATATTTGACAGCGCACCATCCTCAGATTGCAGCAGCAGAAGCTGATTGGGGAGTACAACCATTAGACTTCACATTTTCACTTCATTCAGCAATTCATCCATGGATATACTGTCCGGGAACCAAAAATAAACCCTTGAATATAAACCATATCTGACCAGTCAGAAGAAATGCCATCCTATAATGTCCAGTAGCCACTAATGATTGTTGCCAACTTAGTATAACAGCACAACTCTCATTCAATTATTTGCAGATGCTACGATTGTGAACAAAATATTTTGCGACTGCAGCTGCAGTCTTTGTGTATCCTTGTCTTAAAGTTCTTAAACTCTGCAATGTCAAACTGAGTTTGGACATTGAGACAGAGATAATAACATTCAACAGGTGGGGCCCATGTATGGGAAGTAATGGGACAAAACCAAGAAGCTTGCTCACATTTCTTTTTGACGGAAGTGGCACAGGAAATGTCTTCACATTGCCAATGTGTAAGTCTCTTTTCTGATAGATGCTTAGCACAATCCCATCTGCATAACAAATGAACAGCTGCTGTGAGTGTCTCAAAGAGGCTGTGTGTTCTGCATAACAGTCCAGACCACACGTGGGATGTAGACAAACTCAGCATTGTACAATAGATAGATTTGTCCGCAGGCATCCCCACACAACACACACAACAGGTGAATCAATGGGGTGCAGAAATCATCCCTTGCTGAGGTCAGCACCAGAAAGACAGGCGGCAGTTTTATTCTGGATGAAAGGAAATGTCAATGCAATGTCTGCACTCAAGAAAGTAATTACCTTTCTGATGGTGGTAGCAACATCAGTTATTTAGTGTCGCTTCACCTGTTCTGCATCATGTGATATGATGGACAGGATCATAGAGCTGTGTCACACGCTTTGATGCAAACAACAATAAGAGGGTTGCATGACAGAACTAGACAGCAGAAACAAAGCAAAGCAAAGAAGTTCCAAGGAGAATAACTCCATAGCCTGAGAGATGGAAGGAGAGTGGGATGTAAAAATGTGATCCTGAAATCGGAGACACAATGGAGCTGTGAAGCACCATTGAGAAGTACACCTGTTTCCACTCTGAGTGATGTATGAAAAGGCTGGAGAGAATATTTTACAACAGGCTAAACATTCATCGCTGCCTCTCAGGCATTCTAAAAGGCGAGCGTCCAGCAGCATATGGAGAATATAAGGGAATCCAAGACTTTATGGTCATTCCAGAAAACATCAGACTCTCTCCATGCAGGTCTTCATCCTAACGACAATGTTGACACAGATCTGAAGCAAAAACTGTAGGATCTATAATGGAGATAAATGAAACACACGTGGATTTTATCTACATGGGAGTGACGAGAACACTTGATCTTTGGATTGTTTGAAATGTGTTTAATGTTCCCAAATCGGAAGGTTGTCTGATCGGAAAGGAATGTCAGAAAGCAACCAACTGAAACAAAACTTCCTCAGGGAGCATGTTAACTAAAACAAAGATTAGCAACAGCTGCTTGGGTGTGCTGAGAGAAAAAATGAAGCAGGGTGTGTGACCCCTTTGATTTAGTACCATAGCAACATTATTGTTTGAGACCCATACAGCAGCCATCCCCAACCTCTTTAGCACCACGGACCGGTTTCATGTAAGAAAATATTCTGACGGACCGGCTATCGCAGCCCGGGATGGGGGCGAGGGGGTGGAAATATAGTTTCAACATAATAATGGAAGCCCTGAACTCCCCTGCAACAAGACGGTCCCATCTAGGGGTGATGGGAGACAATGACAACTGTGTTCCCAATGTCAAGTCTACTCCGTAAACTTCGTTTTGGTTGCTATCACTGCAGAAAACCTAGCCGTCGCGGATCCATTCCTTCGTAGTTCGTGGGTCTCTTGTGGTTGCTCAAACTCTTTTAAAAGTGAAGATCGGTGATCAAAGTTATTTCTTCTTTCTGTGTGGCCCGGTACCGGTCCGCAGCCGGGTGGTTGGGGACCGCCGCCATACAGGACTTAACCTGCGGCCTGGCTGTGCTCGAGATGTCAGCAACAACAATAGTGAGTTGTGTATGATGGAGTAATTCTCATTTACAGTATTTTACAGAGGGTAATGATTAGTTTATAGCAAAAAGGTTTGTTTTGTTTTGGTGCCAGCAAGTTACTGTCAACTGGAGATTTAGTGAAGTCAGAGAGTGTTAGTGGCTCAACAGCTTGTGGTTCAATGCTATGACCTGATGTTTTTTTACAAGAAGAATGTGACATAATACAAACACACTAACAATAGATACATATGATTTCCATGGATGCGAATCACAAGACTACAGAGAAAAGATTCAACTACTCAGATCCGGTGCTTTTTTTCCTTATCATGTCACATCTGTTCGATTATTTGCACAGGTGGCAGGATGTGTTCACCCTTGACCATAGCAGTTCAGTTTCCAGACTTGAACAACAACTGACCCTCTTTCCCCCTCCCCCCAGCCAGGTGGGTGGTGTGTGTAAACTGTCCACAGAGTCGTCCGTGCGCCGCTGCCGGACACTTGATGGAAAGATCTGCAGTGGGAGGGGCAGGTGTAACTGCGGAATCTGTGTCTGCCAGACCACCGATCCTGGAAAGTTCTACGGGCCACGCTGCGAGTGCCACGACTGGGTTTGTGCGACACATAATGAGAAAACCTGCAATGGTGCGTACACACATACCCAAATCAATCACCTGACTAAATGTAGGGGCACGTGGCTAAAACCAACTGTTACGTGATGTGATTGTTACTAAGTGATGCGGCAGATCTCCACATTCTGGACTAATGTTCCAGAATCTTGGCAAATGGACTCTCCAGCTGATGTTCAGCAGCTGTTTCAGCCACGTGTTGGGAAGAAAGAGAATATAGTTGTGTAATAGAAAAAAACTACCAGATTTGTTTAGATTTTTCAATAGTCTGTTTATTTGATCTATTCATAAGAGGAACCTTTTGTATTTAACATACTTGGAATTAATTTAGGAGAGTAAAAAAAACAGGTGCATTTAAAATGCTGAATAATTGTTTCCTATTTTCACTCCCATACCAAATGTGTTCGGTATCCTCTCTTATAAGGCCCACATCGCCGTGGGAGCACTTCAAAGGATTTGCTCGGTAATAGACAGCTGGTTGGTTTGCTTACATCATCAAGGCATTTGCTTTTGTTGGGAGACACCGCTTTGAACTTAGCCATTTGCCTGACATTTTACGAGTGTTTCTCAGAGAGAAGAGCTTCCTCACCAATCCATAAAAAGACTGTAAGACTGACCGCACAATGATCTCAAGTTGCCTCTTGAGATCCTCTCCACAGTATTGTTTCATGAACTACTGCTGACATTTAGTCAATCCCACCCATTACAGGTCAGTGTTGGAATTTAAAGAAAACACAGCCACAATTAATGAAAGTGAGTGGGCAAATGGACTAGTGTAAAAGGACATATGGGCAGCTTAGTAAGACCACTAGACTACATAAGATACATTTATTTTATTGCGCATAGAATAGAAGTGTTGTTTATCATCTTATAGTTAAAGCATATAGTAATGTTAACATATTTGAAACGGAACTAACGGACAGATGTATATGTTCTTATTTTATGGGTCTTTTTTTAAAGCTTTGATCCACTGATCCAAATTCCTGAAACAAAGGCCAATTAGCCACCGAATGGCGCTATAGCACTGGGCAAATCGTAGGGATTAGAGAGGTGGATAGTTACTCTCCTTACCCAGAGGAAGTTGTAACAGAGTATAAAGCACCACTTACCCGGAAATAACACTTTCCAGCACATGTGAATGAGTGGGAAAATGTTAAATGGTCTAATGCTGAACACCTACGCTACTTTAGACAAGGCTGCTACAAACAGCGATAAATATATTTTGTACTTTTGTCCCACTGGTTTAAATGGCTGAAGCAGTAGTGGGTAACACTGTGTAGTGGGTGGAATTAGGGAGTAAACTGTAACAGCTGCCTATATACTGGGTAGCTCTGCATCCGCGAATCTTCTAAATGACACTAAATCTGACTACGACGCTCTTTTGTGGTTAGATGTGACCGTAAATACTGGCTCATTACATATATATATTAAATACTGGCCAAGCAATGGCTGGTCCATCTTATACTTCGCTGCTGTACAATCAGATATGTTACATGTTGACAGCAACATGTTAGACCAACTTTGACTTCATTTAACACATGGCCCCTTCTATATTACAGAATAAAAAATTTATGAACACGGCAGGCTTACCCTGTACAAATGTGAGAAGCACTGATTTATGCATGCTGTAAGCAGAAGAAGAATCGTCTTCCCCCTTTTGTGCAGTGTCTGGAGTCAGGGGGCTATCAGTGTCAGGTTCTAATGGAGATATTGTGCATGTGTGCGTGTGCATGTGATGAGGAGAGTGATTTATTTGGGCAGACACATTGGCAGCCATGAGGAGCTCATTATGCTTCAGCGGTCTGGTGCGAGAAGGCCCTGCTTCAGCCTGATAATGGGGTTTCACTCACTGGTACACAGGCTGCAAATGCAATCTGAAGAGGGATGGGCTTTCACACCCAGGTACACATACATACACTCATAGGATCAGGGTCAACCTCCCACCAGCCCATACCCACACACTCATATAGCCGTGTGCATATACCAGCAATCATAGTCAAAGCTTATTGGGAGGAATACATATCACCTCCCCCAGATGTTAAATGGTCCATGTGGCATGCAGGCTCCGGTGTCGGAGATCGACAGCCAATTTCTCTCCCCGTGGCTCCCTTATCTATGCCGCTAACAAATCCCCTCCAAGATCCAATGGGTTTTTCACTGTAGGGATAAACTGCGTTTTGCTTGTCCAAAGACATTGGCTGGCCTGGCACTGAGATGTTCGTTTACCCTGGATGGTACACGTACACGAGACACACATGAGCTAAATCACATGAACTCACTTAGAGCATCAAGTCAACCTAAATAAAGAAACTGGGGATGGTTTTAATTTGTTCTAAGCTGTAAATGGAAATGAACATGGAGAAAAGGAGATAAATTCACTCATTGTGGCAGAGGAACATTCAACCTAATTGGATATCACCAGTCACTGGTGAAATGTCTCTCTCTTTCTGCTCTCTGCCTCCTGAGCCAAAGCAGAAATAGAGACTCCCTTGGACTCTTGTTAACAGAGGGAAGAGCTAAAGTAATGCTTCACTGAGAGTTTCAGAATTCCTTAGCAGCAAATGCGGACCTGGGGTACTCTTCACAAGTCCCAAATGTTAGATCAGAACGGAAAGCAAAAACGCAACCGAAGCTGACATGAATAAATAAATGAGTTTTATGAGACAAAAAGAGACCCAATCTTGTGGACAGATCAACATAGAACAGGGATAATGAGAACCAATCCAAAGTGGGGACCTGAACACATCCAAAGAGGGAAAGTTGGCACCAGCATGATGTTCCACCATTAACGAGCAGCTTTCAAATTGGGAAAAACACCTACAGTTTTCCTGCAGTAGAGTTCACACTCCGTCTTTGTTCAAAAGCACATTTTGTCCTTTGGTGATTAAGCACACCACATGATCAGACCAAACAGGGTCTCTTTGGATCACAGAGACCAAAAACCCATGGTAATCCCATGGGAACCAGCCAGACAAGAACACACTAAGTATAATGTGGAGCAATGCTGGGCTCTCAACACACAGTCAATAAACATTATGGTAGACTTTCGCTCAGTATCTTTATGTGTGAGAACCACACCATTCCTTCACCACAGGCCATGGAATGGAAAAAGGGAAAATGTTCATGATGACTCCATATGACAAAAAAAAGCCATTCAGTCACCTAGGCTTCTGGTTTTCATTTATCTGTGTTGCATTTCACTCTCTGTCATAGAACATACAGAGAGAAGCTCAAATGCATGCCGGCCAGGTGAAGCTGTGTATGGATGTGTTTGTCTAACTGTGCGTTAATGCTGAGATAGACTGGCAACCTGCCCAGGGTGTTTCCCTCCCTTTCACCTACTGCATGCTGGGATAGTCGGCAGGCCCATTAATTACAGAAAGCAGGTACAGAGAAATGGATGGATGATCTCAATGTGGTTCTCCGAGGATCAAACTTGCCTGGCTGTAATTCATATACTGAAGTGTCCCTGTTCTCCTTGGGAATAACGAGAAGAGCAGCAGCATTATGCCTCCTTGAAATTTTATTTCCGGTATTTTTCTCTCTCTGAATAATATCTAATGGTATGCTCTGCACTGCAGCAGAACATTTTTTCTCCCCTGTTTTTTGTGGTTCTGGTTACTTCTAATCTGTGTTTATGTAAATAGCATACTATTGAATGCGGTGTTTGATTGTAAGAGCCACAACCTCAGTGGTTATCAGTGTTTCATTTATTGTTAAAATCAGGTAGTTAAGGCTTTTTGATATTAGTGGAGTTTGTGTAACTTCTGCCCCCTTTTTCCAAAG